>ML261902.1:0-18583 GCA_005239495.1 Nicotiana undulata
TAATAACAAAAACTACAAAAGAATTCATAGTCAATGGTAAAAGAAAAAAAAGAGGAGAATAAATATTGATGCCTAATGTTCCTCCTTGCCTCTTTCCCTTGCTTTTGATGTTTTCCACTTTAAAACTGATTCTCTCCTCCTCTTGGGCGAATTCCTTAAGTTTATATAGGGTTTGGAGCTTAAAATCCCGTGTTTTGCACATTAGTCCTTGAAATTTATGCGTCTTGCCGCGGTTGCGCCGTGGTCGCGCCAGGACCGCGGCCAAACAAGCTCTCTGAACCTGAGACTGCCTTCCGCCGCTGTTGCACCGCGGTCGAGGTTTCGATCGCGTTTTGGACCCTATTCCGTTTGGAATTTGGAAAAACGTAAGACATGAAAATTGTAGACCTTTGAGTTATCTTTCCAACCATATATTATATAGCCCAAATGTAGTTCGGAGAAAAATGTTATGTCTATTTAACTAGACAGTGCGCAATATGCCTCTCGAGTCTTCGTTTGTTCTCAACTATCAAATTTGACCCCCGAACACGATCCCGGCTTAATTACTTGAGCTTTTACTCAGACTTCAAAGCTTCAAATAACTTAAATTCATTCCATAACATCTATATAGCTCGGAATCACTCCTACAAGGCATAAAACACACAATTAGTGCAAAACGCTAGCAATTAAAGCTCAAACTCAATTAAAGTGCAGTAAGCTAGAGTGTAATAAGCGACTAAAATACGTAATTATAGCCTATAAGGTTCATAACACCTTCCCCTTAGGATAATTTCAAGCCCTTACCCATATCTGGTTACCAAACGTAGTTATAAATTAACCCCTTAGGTGCCCTAACACACCTCAAAATCGTTAGGTGACGACTCTTCAAAAACTCAAACTCCTTTCCCAAAAGGATGAGTTTTTTCAACCAAATGTCATAAACCCGGACTCCGTGAGGAATAAGGGGGCGCGACAGCATGGCGACTCTGCTGGGGATATCTAGGCTTTTACAATTTTCAAATTGCTTTGTGAATTTGTACCTCTTCCTATGTGCAATTACTTGTTTATTTCCTTTAAGCATTTAATTTTTCTCAAAAGTAACTTACATATCTTTCTGGTTTACTTCCTTTGTAACCATTTTAAATTATAAACTTCTATATTTACCACTTTCATAACGTGCAAATACGTGACTGCATGTTTATTATTTATTGCATTATCCATGATCCAACATTCATACTCCACTCGTGCCAAACAAAATCCTATAGCAATACTTTATGAGTGGTTGCGCCCTTCCTATATTATCACCCATAAATTTGAAAAGGCTTATTTGCGGTAAAACTAGTCGATCAGCGGTGCAGGCGACGGTTCTGTGCCTTTCCCCCTTGAGTTGTCCGCTCAAGGGTACCAGTCTAAAACCCCATAGAAACCTTACTCTGTTATACTGTTGCATGAATCATGGTCAAACCTAGCCAGGATAACGTGTTGTCCGCACAATAGCCTTTAAGATAGCCTTGTCTAAAGTCCACCGGGTTTCCATAAACCCAAACGGACATCACCACGTTTTGTGCATTCAGTTGGAGAATTAAATGCTTCATGCTAATCGTTGATGTTAAATAGTCGAGTCTGGTGGGGGTCAAGGTCTAACCTTGTTTGCCTTGCAGAAATATGAGGCACGAAGTCTCCAGATTCGGCATGGTCACCAACATCCACCCAAAATTGCTGAGTTGGTTGGAAGATGTGCATTCTAGTGACAAAACCCTCGTCAAGAAATATCTGGGTAATCTGTCGTCCCTCCTGGACATCCAGCCTAACAATATGATGAGCTGGGGAATCTGTTCGAGGGAATCAAGGATACCGAGTCTGGGGAAGGTCCTTCTGGGACCAAGTAGATAGGAATTTCTTTTTCGCTTTATCGGTGTAATAAGGCCAATGGCCATTAGTGATTTTATTTCTTGCTTATTTAGTGTCGCTTTGGGATTCATCTATTTCTTATCAATAAAATGAGGCATTTAGAATTTTAAGTTCTCCAAATCAATTTTTCGCTAGTCCTACCTCAGGCACAAAAGCGTTCCCCAAATTAGGACGCGCTTTACATTCCCGCACTATGTGTTTAAATACTGCAATACTTTTTCTTAATCCTCACTGACTTGGCTACTTTTTGTTTTTGTTTTGTTTCTTTTATTTATTCCCCTCCCCAAAGTTTAGTTCGTGCACTCTGGCATCGTCAGCTTATCTCACAAGATCCAGGGGCCCTCCACCCACTCCTCCTCCTAGTCCTCCCAAAGGCAAGAACCTCCAAGGCATCTCCAAACCTATCAAGATCAAAAGCCATGGCGCCACTTTTGGTCTGAGGTACGACTATACTTGGAAAGAGTATAACGACTGGTCGCCACCTTGGCGCGGTCCTTACTACCCACTAGAGCAGCCGATACCGCATCTGGAGCAGACCTTCCAACAGGACGACATCATCTATGGATCAGATGAAGAAGAAGCACTTGTAGCAATGCGAAATTTGCTTCTAGAGGACAATGATATGGACTGTTGTGTTATTCTCGAGGAGGAGGGGGGAGGAAGGCCCATCCATACAGGATGTGAGCAGAAGGGCATGCCTCAAGAATTGGACCATCAGGACAACCAAAGCCCAACAAGACTCGGGGTAGCAAGGCTAAAACAAGCACTATTCATTGTCTTTCTTTGCAAAATGATTTCCTTTATCGCATTTTAATTCCTGCAATAAGATCTTCAATGTTCAAAAACAATCATTCAATTTATCAAAAGAATTTTCAATTTTTATTAGGAATCAATATTTATTGCTATCATTTTTCTCTCATTACTTTACCTATACAACATTACTATTACTTGTCTTGATGAACCGATGACTGTGACATGCAACGAGACAACGCAGCAAACGAACGTTGATTCAGAAGAAGATGATATACCCGGCGAGATTGTTAAAGAAGTTGAGAATTATGAGAACAGACCTAAGTCCAACCTGGACGAGACTGAAGTTATCAACCTGGGAGATTCGGAAAATGTCAAGGAGACTCGCATCAGCATTCATTTGTCACCATCAGAAAAGAAAGAACACACAGAGTTTTTGAAAGAGTATAAGGATATATTCGCCTGGTCGTATGATGACATGACTTGTCTAAGTACGTCTATTGTGGATCATAAATTTCCAACCAATCCAATGTGTCCGCCGGTAAAGCAAAAGCTCAGAAAGTTCAAACCCGACATGAGTTTGAAAATCAAGGAAGAAGTTACCAAGCAGATCAACGCCAAGGTTCTCAGGGTATTCGAGTACCCGACATGGTTAGCCAACATTGTGCCAGTGCCAAAGAAGGATGGGAAGGTCAGAGTCTGTGACGACTACCGGGATCTCAATCGGGCCAGTCTGAAAGATGACTTCCCCTTGCCAAATATACATATATTGATTGACAATTGCGCCAAGCATGAACTACAATCATTCGTGGATTGCTTCACTGGTTATCATCAGATCTGGATAGATGAGGAAGATGCTGAGAAAACGGCTTTCATTATGCCGTGGGGAGTGTACTGTTACAAGATGATGCCGTTCGGCCTGAAGAACGCTGCGGCCACCTATATGAGGGCTATGACTACTATCTTCCACGAAATGATACAAAAGGAGATTGAGGTATACGTGGATGATGTTATTATCAAATCCAAGAAAGCCAATGATCACATAGCAGACTTGAAGGAAGTTCTTTAATAGGTTGCGGAAATACAATCTGAAATTGAATCCTACGAAGTGTGCATTCGGGGTTCCTGCCAGTAAGATGCTCGGGTTCATTGTCAGCCGCCAAGGAATAGAGCTGGATCCGTCAAAGGTCAAAGTCATTCAAGAATTACCATCGCCAAGGAACAAGAAAGATGTGATGAGTTTCTTGGGATGGCTTAACTACATCAGCCGGTTCATAGCACAATCCACAGTTATATGTGAGTCGATCTTCATAATGCTAAAAAAGGACGCTGCAACCAAATGGACCAATGATTGTCAGAAGGCTTTTGACAGAATTAAGGAGTACTTGTCAACACCACCTCTTGGTACCGCCTGAGCCAGGTAGACCTCTGTTACTCTACCTTGCGGTATTAGATGGAGCCTTCTTTTGCGTTCTGGGGAAGCACAACGAAACAGGAAGGAAGGAGCAAGTTATTTATTATCTCAACAAGAAGTTCACTCCGTATGAGGCCCAGTATTCTCTATTGGAACACACCTGTTGTGCTTTGACTTGGGTCGCTCAAAAGCTGAGGCATTACTTCTGTGCCTATACGACATATCTCATATCAAGAATGGACCCATTGAAGTACATCTTTCAGAAGCCCATGCCCACTGGCAAGCTAGCCAAGTGGCAAATCCTGCTGAGTGAGTTCGACATTACCTATGTGACTCAAAAAGTGGTAAAGGGACAAGCACTGGTAGACCACCTTGCTGAGAACCCCGTGGACGGAGAATACGAACCTCTGGAAACGTATTTTCCTAATGAAGAGGTATCATTCATAGGAGAAGACATTGCAGAATCCTATGACGGTTGGAGAATGTTCTTCGATAGAGCAGCAAACTTCAAAGGAGTCAGCATTGGAGCATTCCTAATATCAGAAACCGGTCAGCATTATCCGGTATCTACCAAACTCAGGTTCCCCTGCACCAACAACATGGTTGAATATGAGGCCTGCATCCTGGGGCTCAACATGGCCATCGACATGAACGTTCAAGAGCTGTTAGTGATTGGTGATTCAGACCTATTGGTACATCATGTACAAGGAGAATGGGCAACCAATAATTCTAAGATATTGTCGTATCTGCATCACGTGCAGTAATTGAGAAAGAGGTTCACGAAGATAGAATTTCGGCATGTTCCTAGAATTCAAAATGAGTTCGCCGATGCATTGGCTACTTTGTCCTCAATGATCCAGCACCCGGACAAGAATTTCATCAATCCTATACCCGTGAAGATCCATAATCAGCTAGCTTATTGTGCCCATGTCGAAGAAGAAGCAGACGGAAAGCCTTTGTTTTATGATATCAAGGAGTATTTGGCAAAAGGAGAGTACCCAGAGCTTGCGAATCCCACTCAGAAACGCACACTTCGGAGACTATCCAACAACTTCTTTCACAGCGGAGGAATCCTGTATAGGAGGACTCCTGATTTGGGATTATTAAGATGTGTCGACGCAAAGGAAGCATCAAAACTACTAGAGGAAATTCATGCTGGGACTTGCGGTCCATATATAAACGGTTTTGTTTTGGCAAAGAAGATACTCTGAGCTGGTTATTTTTCGATGACTATGGAAACGGACTGCATCCAGTATGTCCGGAAATGCCACCGCTATCAGATACACGCAGATATGATAAAGGTACCTCCAAACGAGCTCAATGCAACAAGCTCACTATGGCCGCTCGTTGCCTGGGACATGGACGTTATTGGACCAATCGAGTCGGCCGCCTCCAACGGACACAGGTTCATTCTGGTAGCCATTGATTACTTCACTAAATGGGTCAAAGCAGCCTCCTACAAAGCAGTTACTAAGAAAGTCGTGGCCGACTTTGTCCGCAACCGCATCGTTTGCCGGTTCGGAGTTCCAAAGTCAATCATCACCAACAATGGTTCCAATCTCAACAACGACTTGATGAAATCCATGTGTGAAAATTTTAAGATCAAACACAAGAATTCCAAAGCCTATCGACCTCAAATGAATGGAGGTGTAGAGGCCGCCAACAAAAACATCAAGAAGATACTAAGGAAGATGATAGAAAAGCACAAGCAGTGGCACGAGAAGTTATCATTTTCTCTATTGGGATATCGCACCACGGTCCGCACATCGATCGGGGCAACCCCCTACATGCTTGTTTATGGTACAGAAGTCGTCATTCCCGCTGAAGTAGAAATTCCCTCCTTAAGAATCATACAAGAAGCTGAGCTCAGCAACGCAGAATGGTTAAAGAACCGTTATGAGCAACTAGCCCTCATAGATGGAAAGAGAATGAATACAGCCTGTCATGGTCAACTCTATCAGAACAGAATGTCCAGAGCCTTCAACAAGAAAGTCAAGCCGAGACAGTTCACGCCAGGGCAGCTGGTATTAAAGAAGATCTTTCCACATCAAGATGAAGCTAAAGGGAAGTTCTCTCCCAACTAGAAAGGCCCATACATGGTCCACCGAGTGCTGACAGGAGGAGCACTTATACTTGCAGAAATGGACGGAGAAGTCTGGCCAAAACCAATCAATTTAGATGCAGTCAAACGTTACTATGTGTAATCCTTATGGTTTTATCAATGATATAAATTGAATTACGCCTGACCTGATTCTTGTTTAAGAGGGGATACATAGGCAGCCCTATGGGTTCGGTCACAATTCAATAAAATTTTCATTTTTCCCCCGTAATTAGAAACTGGGGCAGAATTTTGAGGGGCCCCTGAACATTTTGAAGCAAGTTCAGCCGATCGCCGCACGAGCAACAGTGAGAAGCATTCACCCATCAAACTGGGGCAGAATTTTGAGGAGGACCCTCAAAATTCTGTAGCAGGAGAGGTTGCAATGTCTCGAACCGTGTCACGGTCGTCGATTCATCCCAAAATTATTTTAAAATTATACATTATGTTATACTTTTACAAAATTATGCATGTTTGTTCTTGAAACAACTTTGTTTAGCAACGCTACCCCAATGATAGAGACAATATCATCATATCAAGCCCAGCAAGTCAAGAAAAGCCAGCGGGGGTACGAACTAACCCCCCCCCCCCCCCCCCCCACCCGCCAACCCAAAAAACTATTCTTTTNCCCCCCCCCCCCCACACACACATTTACAAAACTCACGATTTTTCTTTGGATGAAGGAACAAAGGATAAACACGCTAAGAAGTCACAAATTTCATCACAATTACAAATGCCAAAGTACGATGCCCGCGCGAAGAACGAATGTGTTCAAAATCACAATTCTCGAAACCATCACACTTGACGACATCTATTATCAGTACAAATAATGCTCCACAATCACAAGGCCGCAATTCATCACCAGCTAAGAATTTCTACTGTCATTTTATTTCCTGCATAAGGCTACCTTTCTGCCTTTCGAGACTAAATGTTGTCTCCCTCTGCATTCGCTTCCTTGCATAAGTCTACCTTTCTGCCTTCCAACACTAAACGTTGTCTCCATCTGCATTTGGATCTCTGCATAAGGCTACCATTCTGCCTTCTTAGGTTAAGCTCTACCTCCATCTACATCGTTGCATAAGGGGCTACCATTCTGCCTTCCGAGACTAAATGTTGTCTCCATCTGCATTTGCATCTCTGCATAAGTCTACCATTCTGCCTTCCGAGGTTAAGCTTTACCTCCATCTACATAGTTTCATAAGGCTACCATTCTGCCTTCCGAGACTAAGCACTGTCTCCATCTGCATTGCATAAGGCTACCATTCTGCCTTCCGAGGCTAAGCTCTGCCTCCAATTTACTTTTCAAAAATAACTACTGCCTCAAGCACCATTTACTTCGCTTTCCTTTCGGGATAAGCTCTGCCCTTTAATTCACAAGACTAAGCTCTGTCTTGTTAGCATCACACTATTGCATCTTCATGGGCTGAAATATCGCCGACTTATCCAAAGGCGCCATCGTTCAAAGGCACCATCTTCTTGGCTCGAGAACACCATGTCATGGCCTGAGGATCTCTTTTAATCATTTGCATATCATTATTCAAAGGCGTCATGATTCGGAGGCACCATCCTCATGGCCCAAGAACATCATTATCATGGCCTGTGAATCCTGGATCAAGCAATTCATAGCCTAGAATGCCATGGTCTAAGGACGTCATCCTTAAACGTCCAAAGACATCATTCATGGTCCAACGGGAACTTGCATCATGTTTAAATTACGCACAATATATGCTTGTATTGTTTATTTGCAGGTAATACGGCAAGCAACGGCCATCCTGGCAGGAGCGATCCCGCTCTAGTTCTCCTAACTACCCCGTAAGCCGCTTATTCATCCAGTCCCATGCATTGCGTCCGCACTTCTAGAACTTCATCGGTATACTTCGCCGATGACTCCCGAACTACATATGGCCTGATTCCTATAAAACCATGGATATGTAGGTAGCTCAGAGACCAGGGTGTGGCCTAAATCTCATCAAACCGTTTTGCTCGGTAAAAATTTACCATCATGTCTTTACCCGACAACTCTTTCATCCTTCCCGGGTAAAGAGGGGCAGCTGTTGATACCCAATTTTTCACAAATTATTTTAAATTTGCATATATACCTTCCAAAATCACTCTTTATAATGACTGGTAGTTTTTCATAATTTTCCATATTTTTATTAATTTCTTTTCCAATTTATTCAGTACTTTATATTCAATAATTATTCATAAATTATATTATAAATAACTTCAAAATATTTTCTAGCTCAATATATCTCTTTGATCCTATTAGGATTTAATTATTTTACAAATTAGCCAATTTGGCATTATTTAGCTATAATTACAATAATTTTTGCAGTTATAGCCTAAGTGTACATTTTATACCATTTTAATTCAATAATTATCATTTTATTATTTTAATGTTAGTTAGTTACTTTAATTTCACTTATTTAGCATTAATTTCATTTTATATAATTATTAGCTATTTTTATTAATTATTTATCTATTTTTAACGGGTATTTAACTAATAGACACCTTTAATTCCAATTCTAGCCTAATTTCACCCGGACCCCAACCCAATTAACTAGCCCAAACTACGCAAGCCCAAGCCCAATTCCCAAATTACCCGACCCAATCCCCATTCCAATCTGAGTCGTTTATTATTTCAAATCAACGACCCAAATTCACCATTTTCCATTAATAACCCCTAATGACTACCCCCCATCTCTCATTCACACCCCCTCATTCATCTCTCTACTCTCTCTCTATCCCCAGGTTCTCTCTAGAACCTTCCCTCTTCTCCTCTTCTCCAATGAAGTCTGTTTATCTCCTCCGGCCACTCTCCCCACCGGAAACCATGGCCTCTCATAATATCTTGGCCCTTGCTTTATCTCATGCCGGTCTAATGATACCCTGAGGTCCTCAGGTGAACCTGGAGAGGTTCAACTCCCCCATGGTCCCTCATACCATTTTCCGGCCACCTCCGGCCGTCTGAGTAAGAGCTATGACTTTTTCGGCTAAAGTCGTCGACATGTTTAAGGTTTTTCTTGTTTCTATGGGTTCTCTGAAACCCTAAAACTCAAGATTTTCCGACTTTTCTTTCAGATATATGATAGATATGTGTACACTTTAAGCTATTTTGTTGTTTTCTCAAAGGTTCTCTGATTTTTCTAAAACGACTCTTCGTTTTCAACTAGGGTTTCGTAACCCCATTTTTGAATAACTTTTTATGTGGTTTTTCATCATTATCCTAGAGTCTCTACTATTATTTAGTGATTTTTTTATGTTTTTCTCCTTATCTGGCTCGTTGTGATGAAAACCCTAACTTTAGAGCTAAACCCTAAAACTACTGATTTGCCTATGTGTTTGCATATGTGTGTGTGTTTCAAGAGTCCTGTGACTCATTGATATTTGTACCCTATGTTATTCATCTTTGATTTTCTCTTGCTTTCCTGTTCATCTCATTGTTCACTCTGTAACTCTATGACCCCTTAATTTCATGTGCTAGGGTTTCTGATTTCTTGCCTAGCATCTGTATTAATTCGTGTTAATTCCCTTCAATTGGTACTATGCCTGTTCGAATCCTTGATTCTCTGCAATTTGTTACTTAATTATTTCCTGACTTATAATGTGTTCATTCCATTCCTACATCGGAATCTATGTTAGCTAGTGTTATTGGAATCCTTGATTCACTGTGATTCGAAAGTCTTGCTAATTCCCCATGGGATATTCTTACTGATTCCCAACCTTTAGCTTATTTTTTTACCTCGTTCATTTATTGTTAATTGATATTATTTCCTTAATTGATATCTTCTGAACCTAGTCTCAATTGTCTACTTGATTTGGTTTGAAATTGTTTCTTTATATGTCATGTGCATAATAACTTTCCTTAATTGTGTTCACCTACTAGCCGTTTGAGTTCAACCTTCAATTAAAGGATACCTAATTGCCTGTTATACTTACACTATTTTACATTCTTCTAAGCTATATATGGTCTTTCCTTATTTATTACTCACCGTTTGAATGATTCCCTTAATTATGGGGATACTTGTACTGATTGTGTACTGATTGATACTCAGTCCCACAATCACTGGTTAATTCTGATTTTTACCTTATTTTCCACCCAGCTTTCGACTATATATATACTCTGTTCATGCATTCACACAGACATACACGAACTAATTTGTGCACTCTCTCTCACACAACTAAACTTGCTCTCTATTCTCTCTTATGTGCTACTTGCTACTACTCTGAGTTAGCCGGCTACAAGCCAAGGCTAACTATTGTGCATCTCTTAACTTCTAATCTATGTCACTGCTTTCTCCATTATACTGGTATGTTCTAATTTAGATTTCAGTCCTCAAACCAATATGTTTCTATTTCTGGTTCAATTCCCTATATTTCTGATATGCTTTTACTTACTGTTTTGTTGTTCAACATGCAATTAGAGTTCTGAATCTCTTCTACATGTTTAGTTTCACTTTACTTATAAATGACCAATATGTCTCTATATACTTAGCATTTGTTCCTTATGTGAATCTCCATGCCTAATAGCTTAGTTCAATCATGGTCTCAGTTGTTTGGTGTTGATATGTTCTGATACTTTGCTATATCCCTGATCCCCTTAAACCCTTAGGAACTTCTGATCGCATGTCTATATGTGCTTCTGCCTGCTACACATGCTATGTATTTGTCCCTCAAACCCTCTCACCCCTATTTGTGATTTTTGGACCATCCTGGGTCCTTTATGTGATGCTGGCTTTACTTTTGTTCGAGATTGGTGTTTCTCCAAAACTATTTTCATCAGTTAAACCTTTGTTACGAAAAGCTATTTTTCACTAAGTCTCTCCACTTTTCAAAACTGTTTGAAAACTATTCTCTTGAATTCCTCAAACTATGAGCACTTTCACTATACTCTTAGACATTAGGTTCTTCCCCTCTTATGTGAGCATTTCCTTGGGACCCTTGAGATCCCTCTGAACTTTGACGCACAAGATTCGGCCCTTCCACAGTGCACTTACTCCATCATGGATATGAAATCTATGTGTGAGCACTACCCGGGATCCCTTGAGGTCTTTAAGGAACTCTGACACACCCGGATTATGAAAGGTTGTGAAATAACACTTGGCATTGAGGACCTGGAGATTTGGGCCTATTATGAAGGCTCCCTATAGTTAACTTCTTCTTTTCTTATTCTTAGTTATGTAATTCATATTCAGAGGCTTGAAATAATTATTTGTAAAAGAACGATTCTGGGGTTGGATAGCGAAAATGGGTAGGGATATGCATGTTGTAGTATAAGTAAAGGGTAGAGATCCTGTTTCTAAGTTTACCTTTTCTATATGTGCAATAGCAACCATGTTTAGGTACAACATGCCAAGCATGCCATGCATATCATGTTACTTAGGATTTATGGTATTCAGCATCTCATTACGCTTAGAAATCCTGTCTATAGGGTGAATAACAACAACAAAAATGGCTATCATGATATCCTGCTCATGTCTACCTATTCTGAACGTCACTTAGAAGTCCTAATTATAGGGTTAATAATAGCAACAAAATTACTATAATGTGATTCTGTCAACATGTTATGAAATTTAATCCTGCCTTAGGATAAATAAATCAACACTAGTTGTTATTCATGCACTCACCATGCTATATACGTAGAGGCCCTGCTTTAGGTAAACAACGATTAAAACTGTTATTCCTGGCTATCTCGAAACTATGCATAACTAAATGTGCATCTAGAAATCCTGTTTAAGTTATTTTGCATCATGCTACATTAGAGATCATGTTGTAGGGTCGTACTTATTCAATCACATCTAGTTTAAATACACATGTCTGAAACAGTCCGCTTGTTCTACAAACTGGCAAATTCAATCTATCTGCAACACTTAGCACTGCTTGTTATTAGGTATACGACCTGAAGCTGTTATCAACTATGAATACCGGTGCATGTTATTTTCACCTATGCAAGCCTTAGGTAACCAACTGTAAGAAATAAAACCATACCTTTCTGTGTGATTATGTTTAACTATCAGCATATTAAAATCAGTAGGCAAGCCTGATTAGGACTTCCTCTCTGAGTTATGTAACAAATATGATTCTGCTATTATCACTTAGACACCATGCTTAGAACTAAATACATGCCTTAATTTGTGTATGAGACATGTTGTGTATGTGCAATATGTGAGGAGGTATATTTGAGCCTTTACCTGCTTTCCATGCTCTCCTTTATCTACAGTCCTACTTTTTTATTATATGTTGCCCTAGTATTTTTCACCTTTAAACTTAAGGGTCTGCCTAGAACCTCCCTTTTCTAAGATAGAAGTCCTAAATTCTTCTGGGACTGATAAGAAGGGACGGGTAACAACATGCAATAGAGGTTGTGACCAACACGCGTTTTAATTACCTTTACAGGGTGGGGAAGGGTAGAATATGGATATGATGATCGGTGCGCTAATACCACGTGTATCCCCTCTTCGAGGAGTGTCATACCGGGTATTGCATTGATGTGATCCATATTGTAAAACCTAGGGCATCTTTTACTTTCACATACTTAGATTATAATTCTTTTCAAAATCTAACTTTTCATTGATTGTTTTCAAAACCTCTGTGTACTTAGACTTAAATCCCCTATTACTTGAGCCCTACTTGCTTGTTTGCTAAAACTGTACAAATTCACAATAAAGTTATTTGGCCGGGAACCAAATTTTTGGATCCTGAGGGGTGCCTAACACCTTCCCTTTAGGATAATTTCAAGCCCTTACCCATCTCTAGTTACCAAACGTAGTTATAAATGAACCCCTTAGGTGCCCTAACGCACCTCAAAATCGTTAGGTGGCGACTCTTCAAAAACTCAAACCCTTTTCCCAAAAGGATGAGTTGTTTCAACCAAATGTCATAAACCCGGACATCGCGAGGAAGAAGGGGGCACGACACATGGACACCATCACCCAGGTTGGTTTATTCCCAGCAGATCCTGCTATATCTCAGGCAGGAGGGGGGACCCAGACCCCTACTGCTCAGGCCGTAGGTCATGCAGCGGCAGTATATCAGACCCCGGGTACACTATCCATGGGCGAGGCCCAGCCAGAAGCAACAGCACCTGAGCCCAGACCAGCTGCGGACGGTGATTCGCATAAGCTATTGGATAGATGGACCAGATTGCACCCTCTTATCCTCGGAGGTGAGCTTCATGAGGATGCACATGACTTTATTGATAGGTGCAGGGGCAGACTACACAACATGAGGATACTGGAGTCCCATGGAGTTGATTTCACTACCTTTCAGTTAGAGGGCAGGGCCCCCAGATGGTGGCAGTCCTATATACTTGGTAGATCGACAGATTCTCCTCCCCTCACTTGGGAGCAGTTCACTCAGTTGTTCCTGGACAGATATATTCCACCATCTAAGAGGGAAGAGCTGCGGTATAGTTTGAGCAGCTGGAGCAGAGTCAGATGTCAGTGACTAACTACGAGGCTAGGTCTTCTGAGTTGTCTCGTCATGCACTCTTGATACTTCCTACTGATGCAGAGAGAGTGGGGAGGTTTGTAGCTGGGTTGCACTCAGGTATTAGGGCCAACATGGCCCGAGAGGTGGAGATGGGGACTCCTTATCAACTTGTAGTCGATATTGCTTGCCGGATTGAGGGTTATCAATCGAGGGGCAGAGTTAGCAAGATAAGAGAGCTAGATTTTCTGGAGATTTCAGAGGTGCTCCAGCCAGGGGCAGAGGTCAATTCGGTAGGGGCCATCATAGTAGGCCTCCATATTCAGAACCCCCACCACCTCCCCGAGGTGTTCCAGCGAGGCCTTATTTCAGCGCTATACCGGAGAGTTCTTACCGCCCGCCAGCTATTCAGGGTTCCTCCGGCGGATATCTTGGTCATCAGGGGTCTTCCAGCCCTTACTTCAGTGCTATGCCAGAGGGTTCACATCGCCCACTAGCTATTCAGGGTTCTTCTTCAGGGAAGTAGGCCATGGTACCAGGAGGTTGTTATGAGTGTAGGGATCCAGGCCATATGAAGAGGTATTGTGCCAGGCTCCGGGGCAAGTTAGTGCAGTAGGGTCACTAGCCTATGAGGTCAGCATCAGCGGTTCGGCCACCCAGAGGTGGAGGGAAGGCTGGTAGGGGTCGTCCCAGAGGTGGAGGCCAGGTAGGGGGAGCCCAGTCAGCTCTTGTTTATTCCATTGGAGGTCAGTCATCTGGCGCTCCAGCCATATTCTATGTTATTCCGGCCAGATCAGATGTAGTGGCCTCAGATGCCGTGATCAAAGGTATTATTTTAGTATGCGGTAGAGATGCCTCGGTATTATTTGATCTAGGATCCATTTATTCATATGTACCAACTTTTTTTGCTCATTTCCTGGATATTCCTCATGAGTCCTTAGGTACTCTTGTTTATATGTCCACTCCTGTGGGTGATTCTGTGGTTGTGGACCGGATTTATCGGTCCTATGTGGTTACATTATGTGGGTTCGAGACCAGAGCGGACCTCTTATTTCTTGATATGGTTGATTTTGAGGTCATCCTGGGCATGGATTGGCTATCTCCTTATCATATTGTTCTATATTTCCATGCCAAGAATGTTACACTATCAATGCCCGAGCTGCCGAGATTGGAGTGGAGAGGTTCCTCAGTTAGTGTAGCTAGTCGGGTTATTTCCTTCCTGAAGGCTCGACATATGGTCGAGAAGGGTTGTTTGGCTTATCTTTCTTATGTGCGGGACACCACCGTCGAGTCTCCGACGATTGATTCAATGCCAGTAGTTTGAGAGCTTGTTGATGTATTCCCTTCAGACCTTCCAAGCATGCCACCAGATCGTGACATTGATTTTTGCATTGACTTAGCTCCAAGCACCAAGCCTATATCTATTCCCCTATACCGTATGGCTCCGAAAGAGTTGAAGGAATTGAAAGAATAGCTTGAGGAGTTGTTGGCTAAGGGGTTTATCAGAGCGAGTGTATCACCTTGGGGTGATCCAGTGCTATTTTTGAAAAAGAATTATGGGACTATGCGGATGTGTATTGATTACCGCCAGTTGAACAAGGTCACCATCAAGAACAAGTACCCGTTGCCGCGTATCGATGATTTGTTTGACCAGTTGCAGGGTGCTCAAGTGTTTTCTAAGATTGAATTGAGATCGGGGTACCATCAGCTGAAGATTCGGGACTCGGATGTTCCGAAGACGGCCTTTCATACGAGATATGGTCATTATGAGTTCCTGGTGATGTCCTTTGGCTTGACTAATTCCCCAGCAGCATTTATGGACTTGATGAACAGGGTGTTCAGGCCTTATATTGATTCTTTTATCATTGTCTTTATTGATGACATCCTAATTTATTCACGTAGTCTGGGGGAGCACGAGAAACATTTGAGAGTTGTGCTCCAGACCTTGCAAGAACAGAAGTTGTATGCTAAGTTCTCCAAGTGTGAGTTTTGGTTAGATTCTGTGGAATTATTGGGACATGTGGTATCTGGTCCTAAGAAGACTTAGGCAGTTCAGAGTTGGCCACGCCCTACTTCAGCTACACAGATCAGGAGCTTTTTGGGTCTAGCAGGTTATTATCGCCAATTTGTGGAAGGTTCTTCATCCATTGCAGCTCCTCTGACTAGATTAACTCAGAAGAATGCCCCGTTCCGATAGTCCGACGAGTGTGAGGCGAGCTTTTAGAAGCTCAAGACAGCATTGACCTCAGCACCAGTTCTAGTATTGCCTTTCGGTTCTGGGATGTATACAGTTTATTGCGACTCTTTGCGCGTTGGTTTGGGATGTGTGTTGATGCAGGAGGGGAGAGTTATTGCATATGCTTCACATCAGTTAAAGGTTCATGAGCAAAATTACCCTTTGCACGATTTGGAGTTGGCGGCGATTGTTCATGCTCTTAAGATTTGGAGGCACTACTTGTATGGGGTGTCTTGTGAGGTTTATACATCCCACCGCAGCTTGCAGCACTTGTTCAAATAGAGGGAACTCAATTTGAGGTAGTGTAGGTGGCTTGAGTTGCTGAAGGATTATGACATCACCATTCTTTATAATCTGGGCAAGGCAAATGTGGTAATAGATGCCTTAAGCAGGAAGGCGGAGAGTATGGATAGCTTGGATTATATTTCAGCGGAGGAGAGACCTCTAGCTTTGGACATTCAGTCCTTGGCCAATCACTTGGTGAGGTTGGACCTTTCAGAGCCCCGTCGAGTTCTTGCACGTGTGGTTGCTCAGTCTTCATTATTGGGGGAGATCAAGGCTCGGCAGTTTGATGATCCGTGCTTGGCAGAGCTACGGGAGACAGTGGTGCAGGGTGGTGCCAAGGAGGTTTCTATTGGCGAGGATGGAGTTCTGAGACTTCAGGTGGCTTATGTGTCCCTAATGTTGATGGCCTGAGGGATAGGATTCGAGAGGAGGCTCACAGTTCACGGTATTCTATTCATCCTGGTGCTACGAAGATGTATCGTGACTTGAAGCAGCATTTTTGATGGAGGCGGATGAAGAAAGACATAGTGGAGTATGTGGCTAGATGTCTGAATTTCCAGCAGGTTAAGTATGAGCACTAGAGGCCAGGAGGCCCACTTCAGAAGATGCCTATACCTGAGTGGAAATGGGAGTGCATCACTATGGACTTCATAGTTGGGTTGCCTCGGACCTTGCGGAAGGTTGATGCAGCTTGGGTCATCGTGGACAGATTGACCAAGTCGGCGCATTTCGTTGCAGTTGCTACTACTTATACTTCAGAGAGGTTGTCCCAGATCTACACTCGGGAGATAGTTAGGTTGCACAGTGTGCCTGTGTCCATTATATCAGATCGAGGTCCTCAGTTCACTTCGCACTTCTGGAGAACATTACAGAGTGAGTTGGGCACCTGGGTAGAGCTCAGCACAACATTCCACCCTCAGACCGACGAACAATCGGAGCGGACGGTTCAAATATTAGAGAACATGCTCAGAGCATGTGTGATTGACTTTGGAGGGCAGTGGGACCGGTTCTTGCCTCTAGCCGAGTTTGCTTATAACAATAGCTATCAGTCTAGCATTGAGATGGCTCCATTTGATGCCTTGTATGGTCGGCGATGTTGTTCTCCTATTGGGTGGTTTGATCCTGGCGAGGCTAAGATATATGGCACCGACCTGGTGAAGGATGCTTTGGAGAAAGTGAAGTTGATTCAGGAGAGGCTTCGCACAGCACAGTCCAGACAGAAGAGTTACGCGGATAAGAAGGCGCGTGATGTATCATTTATGGAGCGAGAGATTCTGTTGAAAGTCTCGCCGATGAAGGATATTATGAGGTTTGGGAAGAAGGGAAAGCTGCGCCCAAGGTTTATAGGTCCATTTGAGGTGTTGAGGCGAGCTGGAGAGGTTGCTTATGAGCTTGCTTTACTTCCCAGTTTATCAGGAGTTTTGTCACGACCCAAACTGGAGGATCATGACTAGCACCCGGGCCATACTTGCCGAGCACCAACGTACATTTTATCTAACCTTCTTATTATCTTTAAGGGATAACGAGATCAATATAAATGGTAGATATTGATCATGAACATACATCACATGGGATGACAAGATTGCTAAGAAACTACATAAAAGGTACGAGCTACAACGCTGCCATGAAAGACTATACAACAAAAATTATCCAACAAGGCATACCAAACTATACATGAGTTGACACTTGTCTATGAGCCTATAAATGAGCATAAGTAATACAACATACCCGGAACAGGGCCCTGACATACCCATAATATCTATAACAAAAATGCATACCAAGACCATTGCAAGTCCGGAGAAGGGATCTCGCCTATGACCGGTGAATTGGAAAGCCTATTATGGTGGGAGAGCTGTGTCTACCTGTCTATCAGGACCTGCAGCACGACATGCACTGTCCACAAATAAAAGGACGTCAGTACGAATAAAGTACTGAGTATGTAAGGCTGGTCAATATAAATATGAACAATAATGTAAAGAGAGGTAGAGAAGATACAACCTGTAACATCTGAGTGCTTCTAAGAGACAGTAACATGAAATGCATGATACATATATATACATAATCTTTTAAAACATCCGCCTCTGTGGGCATCATCATCATCATAGAACATTCGCCTCTGTGGGCATCATCATTATCATATCATACCCGGCCTCAAAGAGGACTCGGTAAACCCAACTGATCAGTGGTTGCACAATAGGTGCCATACCCGGCCGACTATAGCGCGGCTCGGTAGAGTAAAATAGATACATATATATATTGTATGTAGGACTCATTGGAATCATGTTCTGAACATTACGGAGTTATGTAAGGTCAATATTCTCCATACACATAATTAGGGCTAACTCTTCATCGAGAATCTTATAAGAATCCGGAGTACCAACAACATTTATAACATAAGAATAAGAGAAGAAACCTCAACATCAATTGCTCCATAAGAAGGGAAACAATGTAAGTACTACTAGCTTCTAAGAGTAGAGTATCT
>ML261906.1:4920-17385 GCA_005239495.1 Nicotiana undulata
TGTACGCTCCGACTGACCATCAGTCTGAGGGTGAAATGCTGAGCTGAGATCTATCTGAGTGCCCATCTCACTGTGCAATGCTCTCCAGAAGTGCGAGGTGAACTGAGGACCTCGATCAGATATAATGGACACCGGCACACCGTGCAACCGGACTATCTCTCGAACATAAATCTGGGCCAGCCTCTCTGTAGTATAAGTAGTAGCCACAGGAATGAAATGCGCCGATTTAGTCAATCTATCCATAATGACCCAAACGCGTCAACCTTCCGCAAAGTCCGAGGCAACCCAACCACAAAGTGGATGGTGATGCGCTCCCATTTCCACTCAGGAATGGGCATTTGCTGAAACAAGCCTCCTGACCTCTGGTGCTCGTACTTGACCTGTTGACAATTGAGGCACCTAGCCACAAACTGCACTATATCCTTCTTCATCCACCTCCACCAGTAGTGTTGCTTCAAATCACGGTACCTTCGTCGCACCCGGATGAATAAAGTATCGAGAACTGTGGGCCTCTTCTAAAATTCTCTTCCTCAAGCCATCAATATTAGGAACACATAAACGGCCCTGGAGCCTCAAGACACCATCCTCGCCCAAAGTAACCTCCTTGGCCTTGCCCTGGACCACTGCATCCCGAAGCTCTGCAAGGCATGGATCATCAAATTGTCGAGCCTTACTCTCCCCAAGTGATGAAGACTGAGCAACTACCTGAGCCAAAACTCGACGCGGCTCCGAAAGGTCCAATCTCACAAGGCGATTGGCCAAGGACTGAATGTCCAAGGATAAAGGTCTCTCCTCCGCTACAATGTAGGCTAAGCTACCCATACTCGCTGCCCTCCTGCTCAAAGCATCTGCTACTACATTCGCCTTGCCCGGGTGATACAAGATAGTAAGATCATAATCTTTTAACAGCTCAAGCCATCTCCGCTGCCTCAAGTTAAGGTCTCTCTGCTTAAGCAAGTACTGCAGAATGCGGTGGTCAGTGTAGACCTCATATGACACACCATAAAAATAGTGCCGCCAAATCTTCAAGGCATGAACAATTGCCACCAACTCTAAGTCGTGAACACGATAATTCTTTTCATGGACCTTCAGCTGTCGCGAAGCATAAGCAAAAACCCTACCATACTACATCAGCATGCATCCTAACCTGACGCGTGAAGCGTTGCAATACACAGTATACATCCCAGAACCGGAAGACAATGACAGATTTGGTGTTGAGGTCAAAATTGACTTGAGTTTCTAAAAGCTCGCCTCACACTCGTCGGACCACCGAAACGAGGCATTCTTCTGAGTCAATCTGGTCAATGGAGCTGCAATAGAAGAGAACCCCTCCATGAATCGGCGATAATAGCCTGCTAGGCCCAAGAAACTCTTGATATCATTAGCTGAAGTAGGACGCGGCCAATTCTGAACCGCCTCAATCTTCTGAGGATCAACCTTGATACCTTCTCCGGATACCACATGCCCCAAAAATGCCACGGAATCTAACCAGAACTCGCACTTGGAGAACTTAGCATACAAATTCTGTTCCCGCAAGGTCTGGAGCACAACTCTCAAGTGTTGCTCATGCTGACCCAGGCTCCGCGAATAAATCAAGATGTCATCAATGAAGACGATGACGAAGGAATCAATATACGGCCTGAATACCCTATTCATCAAGTCCATGAATGCTGCTGGGGCATTAGTTAAACCAAAGGACATCACTAAGAACTCATAATGGCCATATCGGGTACGAAATGCAGTCTTCGGAACATCAGAAGCCCGAATCTTCAACTGGTGATAACACGATCTCAGGTCAATCTTAGAAAACACACGAGCACCCTGCAACTGATCAAACAAGTCATCGATGCGCGACAGAGGATACTTATTGTTGATGGTAACCTTATTCAGCTGGCGGTAATCAATACACATTCGCATAGACCCATCCTTCTTTTTGACAAATAGGACTGGAGCACCCCACGACGACACACTTGGCCTGATGAACCCCTTGGCCAAAAACTCCTCAAGCTGCTCCTTCAACTCCTTTAGCTCCTTAGGAGCCATACGATAAGGGGGAATGGAAATAAGCTGAGTATCTGGAGCCAAATCAATACAAAAGTCAATATCTCGATCTGGAGGCATGCCTGGAAGATCTGAAGGAAACACATCCAGAAACTCTCGAACAACAGGCACTGAATCAATGGTAGGAGACTCGGCGGTGGTGTCCCACACATAAGCAAGGTAAGCCAAACAACCCTTCTCGACCATATGCCGAGCCATTATGAAGGAAATGACCCGGCTAGAGGCACTAACTGAAGAACCTTTCCACTCTAGTCTAGGCGACTCAAGCATGGCCAAAGTGACTGTCTTGGCATGGAAATCTAACACAGCATGATAAGGAGATAGCCAATCCATGCTAGGATAACCTCAAAATCAATCATATCCAGCGATAAAAGATCTGCTCTGGTATCGAAACCGCAGAAAGTGACCACACAAGACCGGTAGACTCGGTCTACCACCATAGAATCGCCGACAAGAGTGGACACATATATAGGAGAACCCAAGGACTCACGAGGGACATCCAGAAAATGAGCAAATAGTACTGAAACATATGAATACGTGGATCCTAGATCAAATAGTACCGAAGACTCTCTACCACATACTGAGATAATACATGTGATCACGGCGTCTGAGGCCACTGCATCTGATCTGACCGGAATGGCATAGAATCTGGCTGAGGCTCCTGAAGACTGAACTCCCCTAGAGTGAACAGGAACTAACTAACCTCCTCCTGGTTGGCCTCCCCCTCTAGGACGACCCCTGCCGACCTGTCCTCCACCTCGAGGTGGCCGGACTGCTTGTGCTGAACTCCCAGACTGATAACTCAGCTGGACTTCCTTGCCCCGATACCTGGGGCAATACCTCCACGTATGACCCATCTCCCCACACTCGAAACAACCTCCTGGTGCTACAGCCTGCTACCCGAAAGAGGAAGAACCATGAATAGCCGGAGGGCGGCGTGAACCCTCTGGTAAGGCACTGAAATAGGAACTAGAGGATCTATGATGATTGGAATAACTGCTGGGCACCCTGGATGGCTGGTGGATGGTAAGAGTGCTCTGGCATGGCACTAAACTGAGGCCTTGCTGAAATACCCCTGGGAGGTAGTGGAGGTGCTGAATATGAAGGCCTGCTGAGCTGGCCGCCTCCGAACTGACCTCTGCCCCTAGCTGGAGCACCCCTAAAGTCACCTGTGAACCTGGCCCTCCTGTCCTGCTGACCCTGCTGACCTGGCTGACCCTGCTCCCTGCTCCCTGCTCCTCATACGGTAACCCTCAATCCGTCGAGCTATCTCGACTACAAGCTGGAATGGGGTACCCATATATACCTCTCTGTCCATAGAGGCCCTAATACCTGGATGCAAGCCTGCCACAAACCGCCGCACCCTCTCGGCCTCAGTAGGAAATATCATAAGGGCATGGCGAGATAACTCGAAAAATCTAGCCTCAAAATCGGTCACTGACATCTGGCTCTGCTCTAACCTCTCAAACTAACCCCGCAGCTCCTTCCTCTCAGACGGTGGAATGTATCGGTCCAAGAATAACTGATTAAGCTGCTCCCAAGTAACCGGTGGAGAATCTACTGGCCTGGTGAGAATATATGACTGCCACCACCTGCGAGCTCTGCCCTCTAACTGAAATGTGGTGAAATCCACTCCATGGGACTCCAAAATCCTCATGTTGTGCAGTCTGTCCCTGCACCTATCAATAAAGTCCTAAGCATCCTCTGCCCGCTCACCCCCGAAGACTGGAGGGAGAAGTTGGGTCCATCTATCCAACATCTTCTGCTGGTCACCCCCTGCAACTGGCCTGGGCTCTGGGGCTGCTATTACGGGCTGAACCCCTCCCACATGCGGTGTGCCCAGGGTATGACGTGCTGCTGCTGCCTGACTTGTGGCCTGAGCGGTAGGGGTCTGGAATCCTCCTCCCACATGAGAAGTAGGAGGGTCGGCTAGAAATAAACCAGCCTGAGACATAGTGTCCACGAATCTCAACATACGGCCCATGACCTCGTGGAAGCCTGGCCCCGTCATGAAATCCACTGGAGCAGGTGCTACTGGAGGCACCTCATCCTTATCCTCCATAATAGAGTTCTCTGGTGGTGCCGCTGGTGTAGCTCTGGGACTCCCTCGTCCCCTGCCTCGAGCAGGTGCTCTACCCCGACCTCGGGCGGCGGGGGCAGCGACATCTCCTGGGCCAGAAGCATCGGATGCACGCGTCCTCACCATCTGTGAGAGAATACAAGAATGAGTTTGAGTACATCATATATTGCACGACAGGATATGAATAAAGGGAAGTTTCCTAACACCCCATAGCCTCCTGAAGATAAGTACAGACGTCTCCGTACCGATCCGCAAGACTCTACTGGGCCTGCCCGTGACTCGTGAGACTTACGTGAACCTAAAGCTCTGATACCACGTTTTCACGACCCAGAATCCTAATCCAGGTCGTGATGGTGCCCAACGAAGGGGTTAGGCAAGCCAACACAAATTAAACTAAGTGTTATCATCCCCAGTTATGCAAATTTCATCTTTTAACCAATTTTAAGCAGATATAAATATAATAATGGCGGGTGACATGAAATAAAAACTACAAGTGCGGAAAATCAACCAATAGGCATGTCGCATAACATATGTACAGCCAACAACCCAAAATATTCACTACATGTGTGCCAGGAACTAGTGTCACGGGCAACTACTGAATATACAATGACTACAATATTTACAGAGTCTCAGTCTGAACGACATGGACAGAGAATATAACAAAAGAACTCCAGGGTGCGGCTAGGAAGTCACCGGGAGAGCAGCTCACCGTGAAGTATGACCACGCTATCAGTATCTAGCACCGGCCTGATGATCAGACGCACCAGCCTCCGGACCTGTACAACCAAGTACAGAAAAGAAGAGAAAGTGCAGCATGAATACATATTAAATAAATATGTACCCAGTGAGTATCCCGCCTAAACTCGAAGAAGTAGTGACGAGAGGTCGATTCGATACTCACTAAGGTCCAACAGTAATAACATATGATAGAATATAATAAAATACAGTAGGCATGTCAGGAAATAAACAACAAGAACATATATCAAGAGCATAAATCCAAACAATTGTTGAACTAAACAATAAAGCACTTTCAAGGGTAAGACCACCGAACGAAACAATAATCACAAAACTCTTAGATCCGCCGTGGCGTACGGCCCGCTCCCATAAGGTACCTTCTAAACTCGCTGTGGCGTACGACCCGATCCCATATATATATCACGAATACTTCTCAACACTGCCGTGGCGTACGGCCAGATCCCATATATATTCAATTACTTTACAACACTGTCGTGGCGCACTAACCGATCCCCTATTCATTTCAATTTCTTTCCAACTCTGCCGTGGCGTACGACCCGATCCCATATTCATTTCAATTTAACACTGCCGTGGCGTACGACCCACTCCCATATATTTCACAATACTTACTTTCCGTAACAAATTCCTTGTCATTCAACAATTTTCCATAAAGTCTCAGGGGAACAACACTATACAAACCATAATCTCATAGTACATATGGCGTCACAATAAATCATATAAAGCATTACAAGGAAAACATATAAGGCATTACGAGAAAAAGCATATAAAGCATTACGAGGAAGCATACAAGGCATGATGTGTGCCTAACTACCCGGAAATAACAATAATAGCCGCTACGCATGGACTCTCGTCACTTGGCGCGTACGTAGCGCCCCAAACAATTTACACATAGCATATACCTCACCTATGGGGACAATTCCTTATTACAAGGTTAGAAAGGAGACTCACCTCGTGTCGAATCAACCCATCGGACCACAATTGCGCCCGAAACACCGAACTCTACACCCGAGGATTCGCAACTAGCCAAAAGGGGTATAATTGAATCAATGCGTCCACAATGTGGGAAGTTATCCTAGATATTCAATAAAAATCGTTATTCTTGAAGAATTCTCAATTTCCAACCCCGGTCCCGCATGATCAAATTCTGAAAATTCCCGAAGGGATCACTCACCCATAGCCTAAGGATCATTAAGGTGTGATTTCAACTTGAATTCATGGCATAAAATGGAAAATTACAAAATCCTCAAGAACCCTAAAATTACTACCTAATTCTATGATTTTAGATAATTTAGTAGTGGTTTTAACTAGGAATTAATGTTTGAAACTAGTAAAACTATGGAATTTACTTACCTCAATAGAAGTGGTGGAAGGTCCCTTGAAGAGCTCTCTAAAAACTTGAGGAGGAAGATGAAAATGGAGGAAATAACATAAATCCCGTATATAACTACCCTGCCCAGATGTCCCTTCATCGCGAACGCGACAAGGGCACCGCGTCTGCGAAGGCCAATGGCCCAGGCCTCAGGAGGCCCTTCTATGCGAACACGAGAGATAGCCCACGAACGCGAAGGCTAGCTGGGCTAGACCTTCGCGAACGCGGTTGGACGGGTGAGAACGCGAAGACAAATGGTAGTTGGGCCGGCCCAATTGGCTGGACCCTATGCGAACGCGACGGAGGGCCCGCAAACGCGGAGGCTAGCTGGGCTAGACCTTCGCGAACGCGGCTGGAGGGGTGCGAACGCGAAGGCCAGGGGGCCCAACCCATCGCGAACGCGGGCTGGGAAACGCGAATGCATAGTGAATCCGTAGCCCCTGCCCAATTCCCTCTTCGCAAACGCGGCGACCATCCCGCGAACGCGAAGAAGGAAACCAGGTACAGAAAATTCTGGTTTTTCCAACTTAGCTCCCGGGGGTCCAAAACTCACTCGAGACCCTCGGGACCCTGTCCAAAAGCACCGGCAAGTCTGTATTCATGATACGGACTCGCTCAAACTTCGGGAACGAGAAAAACAACAACGAAACTTAGAATTTGACCCCAAAACCAAATTGAATCAACACTTTGAACTTAGAGTTCTAGAATTCATTTCAATGCGCCGAACCGGCCTATACTACTCGGAATGACTTCAAATTTTGCAGACAAGTCATAAATGACATAATAGAACTATTCCCGGTCTCGGAATCTCATTCGGACATCGGTAACATAAAATCACATTTCAAGCCAAATTTCAAATTCTATGAAAATTGTCAAAACTTCATTAACTCTAATTTTCCCATTTTGATCCGAAACCCGTCAAATCAAGTCCGTTTCTTACCAAATTTCACAGATAACTTAAATAACACATATTGAATCTGTTCCGGGCTCCGAAACCATAATACGGGCCCGGCAGCACAGGTTTCACATCAAGGTTCATTTTCATAAGCCTTTAATATTTTCATAACACAATTTTCTTTAAAAATTCATTTCTCGGACTTGGGTCCTCGGAATTCGATTCCGAGCATACGCCCAAGTCCCCTATTTTCCTAAGGACCTTCCGGGACCGTCAGATCACGGGTCTGGGTCCGTTTACCAAAAATGTTGACCAAAGTCAATTTTATTCAATTAATTATCATAAATTCAACTCTTAATCAAGTTTTCACATAAAGTGAGATTAACGGAGGCTTTCGGGGCCTCGCAACGCAATCACAATTAGATTTACATAAGATGACCCCTTTTGGGTCATCACACCAACCTTGTCAATATTCCCCAAGAATAACTGGAATAGGGCATAAACAATTGCGAGCCAAACAATTGAATTCATTAAAATCGCAGCCAAACAAATAGAATAAGTATTAACGATTCAGGAATATTTACTCAAAACTGCCCAACAATGGGTTCATCAATATCCTAGCTAGAGAATTTAGCTACTCATGTTTATACTAAAAAAACATCATAACTATTCTCAAATCAATCTTCATAATTAAGGCTGTAAAGTGGGCTGGCCGGCCCGACCTAGGCCCGCGAGCCCATATGGGTAGTGGGCCTAAACGGGTCGCCCATTTAAGCCCGGGACCAGTTGGGTCTATGAGCCCATGTGGGACGGTCCTCACACTTGAGCCCGAGAGCCTGGGACCATTTGGGCCCAGGACCAACTTCCTAAGTGGGCCGGTTCAACTGGGCCTAAACGGGCCCAACGACTAATTTTTATTTTTATTTTAAATTTCTGAAAAAAATTCCAACGGTTGGAATGTTTAAATTATAGTCGTTGGCCTGCAAAAATAGCCGTTTGGCACTTTAGAAAATAGCTATTTTACCCTCCAACTTTATTTTAACCCCAAACTTTTTATAATTACACTTTTTTCCTATTCTCAACTATAAATACCCCCTCATTCTTTCATTTTTCTCACAAAATCATCAATCTCTCTCTAATTTTCTTCTATAATTGCTTACTTTATTGTTGCAATTTGTGAAAAATATTCAAGTTGGTGAATTGAAGTATTTAAGTCTTCAACGATATATAATTTTCAACAAGTTGTTCGTCAATTCGGTAAACTCGTTCCAACTCTTAAGTTTTAATATTATAGTTTTGTTTGTTTTACTTTGTATAATTATAATTAATATGGCCTATTCTTTGAAATATATCTTTGGTAAAATAAGGGAAAATTCAAGATTGGTGAATCTAACGGGCCAAGCTATTACTCCTCGCTCCCCGACACAAACGTGTTACCTGTCCTACACCTGCTATTCTTGATGGCAATAACACTTTATTACAATTTATCGATAGTCAATTTTACCATGATATTGCACCAGGTAAATAATTAAACCATGAATATATGAATGCTCTTTATGGTAATCCAACTATTGGTGAAAATGATGATAAAAATATAAATTTTGATAAAACGCAATCGGATGACGATACACCCACTAGTCCTGTTGTTGAAGTTAACCCAACTGATAATAATCCAAATGATGCCTCGCCTGACCCTCCTGTTACTACCCCTACCTTTTCTAGACAACCTTCTAAACGGAGTGAAACATATCTTGTTTGACCATTTTTTATTCAACTATGAGAAAAAAATAAGGTCTAAGTGCAAAACTTGTGGAGTAGAGTTGGCTTTTAAATTTGTTGGAGACCAAGGGGGGGGGGGGGTACGGGAAGTTAAAGAAACACCCTAGAGATAAAGCCAAATTTCTTCAAATGAAAGCTGCGGCCGAGGGACAAGCGTACCTAGTCAGGTTGACCCTAGTACCGGGTCAAATCAATTTCAATCGGGAATTAACATTGTTACCGATGACATTTTATATTACGATCCAAGAAAAGATCGTGAAGAATTGGCAAAAATGGAAACTGTTATGTGCTTACCCTATAGTTTTCCTTCAAACCCTCACTTTGTACATTATATTAGAAGAATTTTTAATCTTACTTATAAAGGATGGCCTCACACAACCGTAAAGAGCGATATTTATAAATATAAACATGAATATGAACAATATTTGCGCTATTTATTTACTCATATAATTTGTCGTGTTGTTATTACTACTGATATTGGTAGAAATGGTAATGACTGTGATTATCTTACTGTTACCAGTCATTGGATTGATGAGGATTGGATAATGCAAAAGCGCATTATTGCTTATAGAATAATTAATTCACGTCACACAGGAAAGTTTATTGCTAACAGGGTTACGGATATTTGTAGATATTTTTGCATTAGAGATAAAATAATGTCAATTTCAATGGATAATGCTTCTAGTAACACTAATGCTATAGCCTTGCTTACCAGTACACTAAATCCTGCATTTAGTAATATTTTCCATGTTAGATGTATTTGTCATATTTACCATTTAATCATTGGTGATGGTATGAAAATTTTAAATGTTGAAATTGAAAAGATTAAAATGGCTCTTAACTGGCTTTTTTATTCAAACCGTAGAAGTAGACTTAGAGAATATTTTAAAAGATGCGATGAATTTGGCCTAAGAGAAAGAAAGGTTCCTAAACCTTGTCCAATTAGATGGAATTACATGTATGAAAATTTAGTTGTTGCATATGAATATAGAAACCCAATAAACTCAATGTTTAATGCTCGTGTAGCTAATGATGATGAGCACCTTACAAATCAGGATGGGGCTAATGTTAAAATGCTTGTGGAATTTTTAGAAAAAATTCATATTGATACAAATGAATTATCTAGGCAATATTATCCTACTATTTCTAACGGTTTAGTTTGTCTTGCAGAAGTTGCTACCTTGTTTAATCAATTTTCATAGGATGGGGTAATTTATGAACTTGTTATTGATTCTTTGAGACAAAAGTTTAAAAAATATTTTTTTCCTATTCCCCCTATTTATGGTGTTGCTGCCTTGTTAAATCCTACTATGAAATTAGGAGGTCCTCAATTTTGGTATGAAACTGCTTATAATGGTTTAGCACTTGAAGATGAGGAATTCTCTACACTTGTGGACGCAAAAGCCTCAATTAAAATAAATGCTCAAACTATTTATAGTGCTTATAAACTTGCCTTAGATCAAGCTAGACCAAATGTTCCAACTCCTACTTCTTCTAGTTCGCAATCATCTAAAATAACTGCGGGTGTAACGACCTAGCCGGTCGTTTTGTGTGTTGGGAATCCGTTCTCGTGAATGACTCTTTCCACAACGGCTACTCGTGCCTTATGACTTGTGTGGGCAGGTAGTTCGAGATTCAGAAGTGATTTGGCCAGTTCAGGAACACTTGGTTCCTGAAGGCTAGCCTATTTGGCTAATTTTGGTTTCGAGCAGCGTTTTGAGCAAACGACCTCGGAATCGAGTTCTGACAACTCCAGCAGCTCCGGATGATGATTTCAGACTTGGGAGTGTGTTCGCCTCGGGTTTATGATGACCCGGGAGTGTTTCGGCACCTAAATCGGAATTAAGGATTTCATAAGATTTGGAATTTAGCCTGGAAATGGACCTCGTGATATCATGGTCCGAATGGAATTCCGGAACTGGCAATAGTTTCGTATAGTCATTTATGACTTGTCCGCAAAATTTGGGTTCATTCCGAGCAGTATAGGCCCGTTTGGCGTATTGATGAGCCATTTGATTTTTCTTGAAATCCTAAGTTTGATCTAAGGGGTTTTGGAGAGTGATTCTTGGTTTGAATGATGTTTTTAGTGTTCTGGGAGCTCGAGCGAGTCCGTCATGTGATTTGGGACTCGTTGGTATAATTTGTCAAGGGCTCGGGTGGGCCCAGGGGTCTCCTGGACCCCGAACGGGGTCAAAAAACCCAGCAATTGAACTACTGGTGGGAATTTGCTGGTGTGACCGCACCTGCGGTCCATGAGCCGCAGGCGCGAGGTTCGCACCAGCGGAAATCCCTTCGCAGGTGCGGCTCCAGCCGCAGGGGCGACCCCTCTTCTCGCAGGCGCGGACAAAGGCCCGCAGGCGCGACCTCCCCCAGGGCCCAGGCGAACCGAAGGTGCGGCCAAGTTCCCGCAGGTGCGAGTCCGCACCTGCGATCCAAGGTCCGCAGGTGCGAGAAATCCCCCAGTGCCCAGGCCTTTTTCCGCAGGCACGACCCTTTATTCCGCAGCTGCGAGTCTGCACCTGCGATCCAAGGTCCGCAGGTGCGAGAAATCCCCCAGTGCCCAGGCCTTTTTCCGCAGGCACGACCCTTTATTCCGCAGCTGCGAGTCTGCACCTGCGATCCAAAGGTCGCAGGTGCGGAAACTGCCGGGCAGACCTATAAATAGCCCTTTTGTGGTTTTTCATCCCAAAACTCGATTTTTCCTCCATTGTTGAGACCTCTAAGAGCTCCAGAGCAGGGTTTCGGCCTAGTAACTCAGGTAAGTGATTCTGTAACCCTCCGCATGTTAATTTCTTCCGTTCTTTGGGAATTTCATCTTCCAAATTCATAGAAATTCATAAGAAATTGTTGGGGAGAATAGAGGGTTTTGATGAAAATGTGAATTCTGACTTTTGGGTCATTGAGGGATGATTAATTGAGTTAATCTTGATCCTTAGGCGACGTATAGCGCGTTTCTTCAAGAAATATATTTTTTCGGACGCCGAGGCTCGGAATTGAATTTTCCAAGTACGTCAAGAATGTGTTTTTAAGGGAAATCCTTAATAAATCCTCCTCGAATCTTCCTAAATTGATATAATTATGTGCTTTTGGCTAGTTGCGAGCCATCGAGGGTGATTCGGAGGATTCGTGCGTCGTGTTGATTTGTCCGTTGGCCGGAGGAGCACTTGTCCAGGTGAGTCTCATTTCCAAAATTTGTAAGGGGGAAATGTCCCCTAGGCTCTTGATTGCTATTTGTGCTTGTTGAGGGGGCTACGTACGTACCACGTTACGAGAGTCCGTACGTGGCATCTATACTGTATATCGGGTAGTCGTAGGACCCACGAGCATGTTCTAACTGTTTGTTTGATATAATCTGATGTTTTGTACAAGTTATTACTGATATTTGATGATATTGAGCCATGATGGCTGCGAATTAAATGTACATAATATTCAGATAAGAATTATGAACTTCATAAATTGAGAAATTGTGTTACTCCTGGTATAATTTATAAAGAGCAAAGAGTAAATGAGATAATGAGTTGTTGA
>ML261908.1:0-11030 GCA_005239495.1 Nicotiana undulata
TATGCGAAAAGTGGGTACGCTTGCAATTTTTTTTGCAAAGCGGATATAAGTTAAAACGTGACCCAAAATGCGGGTATAGATGCAAGAATATCCTAAAGTACACCTAGTATATTCTTATTTGGGAAACTTACACAAATGTCCCAAATAAATCTCAACTTACTAACCTCTACCCATTAGTCCTAGACTTACCAAAACTATACAACAAAAATTGAAAAACTAAATAAATAGGGTTCTTTCTCTCAAAGAATCACATGCCTAAATCACCTTCCATATTTTTAAGCGTGATTAACAACATTAGATGCAAGACGGAAAGGAAATTTCATGGATGAGGTAACAATAAGGTGATGAACGAAAAAAAATACAATATTCCAAAAATCTAAGAAATAAAGGAACTTTTTCCATGGGTATAGTTGAAATTTATTGAAAATAGATAAGTCAATATACAAAATTTGAGGAAGATTGGAGGTGATTTGGACTGGTTTTGTATCAAAATTCGTGATTAAATCGAGTTCAAAAGAATTCTTCTTCGACATATGTATCAAACATGTATCATACATGTATATCACACACAAGTAACATGGATATACATGTGGTATACAAATGATACATATGTGATACACAAATGATACGCAGTGTGATACACATTATTTTTTTCATGTTCAGTTTTTACTTCGAATTTTCAATTCAAACCACCTCAAAACTTCACCAAATCATCCTAAAACTTAGATTCAAGTTCTTTAAGTTGTACCCAATATATTCTAACACCCACTCAAAACAAAGCAAAAAATTGACTTTTTTTTGCTACAAATATCTAATTGGCAAATATTAGTAATATTTTATGAATTGACCAATTTTTGTAATGAGCTACTTATAAATGGACATAACTGGTAGAATTTTTTGAAGGGAAACTTACACAAATGTCCCAAATAAGTCTCAACTTACCAACCTCTTGCCATTAGTCATAGACTTACCAAACCTAGCCAAGCACATGTAAAAATTGAATACCCAAATAAATGAGGTTATTTCTCTCAAATAATCACATGCAAAAATCCCCTTCCATATTTTAAAGTGTGATTAGCAACACTAGATGCAAGACCGAAAGGAAATTTCATGAGGTAGCAAATAAGGTGATGAAATACAAAAAAAAATATATATACAATATTCCAAAAATCTAAGAGAAAAAGGGAACTTTTTCAATGGGTATAATTGAAATTCATTGAAAACGTATAGATAAAGTCAATATACAAAATTTGAGGAAGATTGGAGGTGATTTGGAATTGTTTTGTATCAAAATTCATAATTAAATTGAGTTCAAAAAATTATTCTGCAACACATGTATCAAACATGTATCATGCATGTATCTCACACACAAGTATACATGTGATACACAATTAATACAAATATGATAATATGTGATACCTAAATGATACACAGTGTGATACACATATCATTATTTTTTATGTTCAATTTTAACTTTGAATATTCAATTCAAACCACATGAAAACTTCAACAAATCATCTCAAAACTGAGATTCAAGCTCCTGAAAATATACCCAATCTATTATAATAACACCCACCCAAAAGAAAGCAAAATTTTGACCCATTTTGCTACAAATAGCTAATTGGCTAATGTTAGTAATATTTGACTAATATTAGTAATATTTTAAGAATTGACCAATTTTTGTAATGAACTACTTATAAATGGACATAGCTGTTAAATTTATTTTTGGTTTTCGTGAAGCCCGCACTCAAGCCCAATTATATCCAGATAGGGCCCTTTCGCGAAAAAGCTCTTCCTACTAAGAATTTTGTAGAAATTGCACGGGGCGCCTTATTTGGTCGCTCCCATTTAACCTATACCCATATTTTTAAAATTATTTAACCTATACCCTAATTTTTACAACTTCAGGCGCCGCCTTCCTGATGTCTGTGCAAAACTTCAGTTTATTTAGTGATGAAGTTTTTACAAATGAACTAAATAACTTCAGCACTTCTGCTGAAGTTTTTGAAAGAGCTTTATTGCAATACTAAACTTCAGCTTATTTAGTGCTGAAGTTTTTACAAATGAACTAAATAACTTTAGCACTTCTGCTAAAAATTTTGAAAAAGTTTTATGACAAAACTAATTAATCCAGGACAAAACTTCAGCTTATTTAGTGCTGAAGTTTTTACAAATGAACTAAATAACTTCAGCACTTCTGCTGAAGTTTTTGAAAAAGCCTAGAATGCTGAAGTTTGTGTGCTTGTCTTTGCTACTTCAGGCCCGTATGCCTGAAGTTTATGCGAAAAGTGGATACGCTTGCAAATTTTTTGCAAAACGGGTATAAGTTAAAACGTGACACAAAAAGCGGGTACGGATACAAATGGACCAAGAATTTTTCCCTTACTTCGCATGTTAGAAGTCGTCTAACATCATATATTATTCTATTTATATCCTATTCACCAATTACTTAACCTCAGAAGTATGCATACTATGGTTTAACTTGTAGGGGTGAAGATAACTGTCCTAGTTTAATTTAAACCTAAATTCTTCGATGAAGAGAAACATAAAAATGGAAACTTTATAAAATAAAATAAATAACTATTCATGATTATTCTATAGATATTCTTTACCCTGTATTCAATCTTTTGTGCAATATTCAGTCTCATCTTTTACCTATGCAAATAAAAGATACTAAAGCTTTTTAATTGTTTTGTAATTAAGTGAATATATGTTGCAAATAAATAAATAAAGGAGCGGTGCAAAAATGTACAGAATTTTGCATGTTAATGGTGGCAAAATGAATAAAAAAAAACAGTTGTCAATGTATTATCCATTAAAAAAATGGGTTAGATAATGAACATTTTAAAAATAAGTCAAATATGGATAAGATTCACATCTCCACATAAAAATGGATGAATATGTGTTTAACTTTTATATTTGCAAATTGCAAAGACTTAAATTGGGGGTTCTTCAAGTTAGGTAGGGAGATTAGAAATTCCCCCAAAAGTCATCGTATTCAAGAAGCCATGGATAATATAGATACTCATATTATCTACCGGTTAATCCATTTCTACCCATATTAAATATGAGTCGAGTCGAATATTTTATTCGTTTTCACATTATCCATTTTGACTCGCCTATATCCGACCTGTCCGTTTGCCGCCCCTACTTAGTGTAGTAGGAAATATTTTAAGATCCCAATAATTTTATAAATTCCTACTATATAGAAGAGTGGTGGAAGCACCTCACGGTCATCATGTGTGCTTGCCTACAAATTACAATAGGGTATTCTGGTCATATCAGGTTTAGTCTTTAATTTCTCGACCGGAGGAGGCAAATGGTGCTGATAAACAGCAGCTGAAGAAGATCAGCAACACAGATTAAATGAATAGGATAGAATAAGTTGAAACAACTTCATCGTTGCCCAGAGGTTCTGTCTTGAACTTCAACTGTAGCCTAAGATTCAAAATATTGAATTGAGAGAGTTAGTTTTTTGCAATTTCTGTGTTGTTTTCTTTCAACTAGTATCTTGATACGTGCTTTACGTGGACTTCATATTGTTTACCTTTGTGAACGGATAACAACTAAATTTAGAAGTGGTTTTAAAGATATGCGATTTCACCTGGTACAAATTAGGATAATGTTTAAATTGATATTAGAAATTGACTGTAAATAAAAAATAAAGCAAGCCAAATTAGATATGCAACTTTGGCCCTCGAGCTAGGTTGCCCTCGAACCATTACTGGAAAATGTGAACTGAGCAACAGGGTATTGAAAGCTTAAGAGAAAAAATATACTAGTATATTGCTCTGTATTGCGTGAATGTAATGATTACAAAATGATTAGAACCCCTTTATATAGTAGATGCGTTATACTTGTGGTACAATTCTAAATACAACAAGAAATCCCATGATTGGCTGATTAATCGGCCTTGGCTTGATACGTGCCGAGATTCTCGTCGTGATCCTCGCTCGATCACAGATGTTTCAGCTTACCGTTACTTGACCAGGTAAACCCCCTTCGATCCCACTCGATCTCCGTTCCGCTCGGTCTCGATCTTGATTGATCATTGTCCTTGACCGGTCCTCGAATTAAGAGTTCGGCAACCTAACTTCATATTGAGGATCGATATAATACGTGGCCGAACCGTGGTCTATCATGATCCAACCTCGATTAGTCATAAGAAGGGAAGACCCGTTCTGACCGTATACAGATAGTCCCTCGTTTCTCAGAAATAAGATGATTAGAAATGACATGAATTCCTGAGCTCCATTTTTTCTAGTGATGACGTCAGCGACTAGCTTGACTGTGATGCAAGCAATGAAATGTCCCGTCGGTCTAGTTATCAAGGCATTAAATGCATGTCAGGCGTTGGTCGGCCACTACCTAGTTCTGAACTGTCCCCTTCAACCTATAAAACCCTCAACCTTCTTTCATTCAAACTTTTACAACCAACGCCTTTCCTACTCTTGCTTTCAAATAATCCTTACTTCTTAATTCTCATATCCAATATTTCTGAACCTCAATCAATTTCATTGCTTTATGATTTGCTTTTCATAAATGGCCAAGAATTCCAAATCCGTGCCACAAAAAGAGGCTCCTTTTTCATCGCGTCCTGCCGGCGGGGTGCCCGACTATCGCCAACTTTAAAATAGAGAAGACCCCCTCGGTGTAGGGCCGGTGCGAGCCAATGTCAAGGTATATGTGCACCATTATTGAGGGCCTCCTCGATAAGGTCAAAGAAGAATGCAACTGGAAGAATAAGGACATGGTCATCCCTTCTCTTGAGGAATCGATCACCACATACGTAGAGGGTTATCTAAGTGTTTACACTTACCCCTTTACGTTTAGCCCTTGGATCCTGTAATAATAGCCTTCTAAAAAAGGTACGACATTACCCTGGGCCAGATCCACCCATCGTTCTGGAGAATCGTCGTCCTTCTCCGTATCTTCACCAGCAAGATCGAGGGATGCTCCTTTACGTACCCTCGATCATCTCATGTGCCTCTATAGTCCCCGACTCTATCGAGAACTGATTAAGCTAGCCCGTCGAGCCAGCAGACCCCTGTTCTCTAGTATTGACGAGACTCGTGATTGAGGTTGGATGGGCAGGTTTTTCCGAATAAAGACATCGGACCTGATCCCAGCGGAAGACATGTCGTTCCCCGAGAGGTGGAACGTGAACTGTAAGTGTCTTTACCTTGAATGCTTGCTCTGTCGTTTTTACTTCCTTCCACCTTTGCTTATTTTTATTTAATTGTTGCAGCTGTGGCCCAGATGCCGGACCCGGTTTTAGAGTTGAAAAGATGGGTCGAATTCTTAGTATAACAGAGGCCCTACTCCGAACGTGCTTGGATGAAGCTTTCAAAGGGTCGATGGGAGGCTCGCAACCGTGGTAAAATTCTGCTCTCTAATTGTTTTTCGTTTCGGTCTTTTCTCAACTAACATGCCTCCCTTTATTTTGCAGGTCTCGAGAAGGATGTTGCGATGAGACCTCCTTTCGGCGATGAAGAAATCCTTCCCCAACCATCAGCTCCAAAGTCGTCTAAGGAGAAAACGAGGAAAGGGCCCCGAGTCCCCTAGGATAAAAAAAAATGAGCGGCGAGGATGCCTCGTAAGCCCAATGGGATATTTGGACTCAGTCTATCGGCTGACGGATGAGTCCGAAGAAGAAGAAAAAGAATAGAGAAATCGGGATGGTGGCTCGTCCGCGGGCTACGATTTCAGTACAGAAGTCCTCCGAACCGGAGGCAATCGACAAGGGAGCTTCGGCCGAGGTCCCTGAGTTAGGAAGAATTGAGGTCACCCCATCCCCAGCAATGACGGTGGAGGGAGAGTCTCTAGGAAAAGCTCCCCAAACAACGGAAGAGGTCCCTGGGGTCGATCTCGGGGTGGTCGACATTTATGACTCCCCCTATATTTCAGACACCATGATTTGAGAGGCCAATATGCTGGAAATTTCTGCTATTTTTGAGGATATCCCCGGATTTGGTGACTAATCGCTGCCGAGGAAAATATCATCGCCGGGGCCCAGTGGATCTCCATCAAGATCGAGGCTGGTAGACCATTTCCCGGCTCCGAGTGCTAACCCAAACCGCGAACGGTATCTAGTGCTGACCGTACAGGACGATGCTCGAGTTTCCCCCCCCCCCCTCCGGTTGGGGTTGCCAGCTATCTGAGAGACCTGGTTACCGAAGAGGACCAAGCAGTGATGAATGCTGTGGGGGCCGCCTACTTGTTCAACGAGGCCCAACACGCTCTAAATCAGGTAACCTTCGAGAATTTATTCCTTAGTTTATTTATACTTGAAATGTAGATTACTCTTAACACTTTTTCTTATACTTGTAGGCTTCGGTGCACCTTCGTCAGAGTTCGAGAGGAGCACAAGGCCGAAGTTTAGAGCCTTACTAAGAAGAGCGATACTTATAGGCTCCTTCGTGAAAGACTCCAGACCGATTTGGTTGCAGCTCGGGATGAGCATACTGGCATGGACGAATAGGTATTCTGAATGCTTCATGATAGTGAAGCCGAGTTAGAGATAACAACTAATGACCCAATTCTGCAGATATGACAGAGGCTCGAGCAAATCGATCAGCTCAGCAAGCAGGTGGATGATGTACGGGCCGAGATCAAGGCTTTCAAGGGAAATAAGGATATCTTGGCCAGGATGAAAGAGACTGTCCAAGCACAATTGGATTCAGCCGAGACTCAGCTTTGGGCTGCAAAAGAGTAAAACTTGGTGCAGATTGAGAAGATCAAAGAGCTTCAGTCTCAGCTGGATTCAGCCACCAACAAGCTGGAGAGGCTAAGTCTGAGGTGGCCGAGGCCAGCATTAAGGCTGATGAAAAGGTGGCCCAGTTTAAAAACGACGTCGAGGCCACCCAGACCAAAGCTAGGAGCATTATAGATCATACAAAGTGGAAATCTCGGAGGGAATCCCTCGAGGATGCTCAAGCCTGAGACTTCAACATTGCGGCCGAGATCGATAATGCCCGAGCATAAGAAAATCGGGCTCGAAAGCTGGTCTTCCCTAAGGATGACTCTGATGGACTCAGTGAGTTTGAAGAAAAAGATCTTGAGGACGGAGATGCTGCATCCGATGGAGACCAAGCCTCTTAGGACTTAGTATATTTTTGTTTTTTTGTACTTTTTCTAGGGCCGTTGTAAATTGTTTTTGTACTAGGCCGATTTGCCCCTTGTAAGGAAGACTTATTTTGTATATGAATATAAGGTTTTTTTTGTACTTTTTCTAGGACCGTTGTAAATTGTTTTTGTACTTGGCCGATTTTCCCCTTGTAAGGAAGACTTATTTTGTATATGAATATAAGGCTTTTCTTTTCCCTTTCGGATTTTCACTTTTTCTAGGTGTGGATATCTGGTTTCGGCCTCACCTAAGGTCCAACTAACATAATAGATTGGGAATTGCGTACCTCGTTCTTCTCGGACCAAGACTCCACTTACCTCTATCTCCGATACTGCTAAATACAAGTAAAGCTGCTCGTTTGCTTTTGGCGTGTGAAGCAACAATGGGCTTGATAAGTAACGTTTTAGCTCTTCAGAGCCTGTTGGCATTATGGAGTCCATGCGAAGTTATTCTTCTTCTTCAATAACGAGAAGAATCAGTGACTCTTATCTGAGGATCTCGAGATGAATTGACCCAAGGCGGTTATGCGCCCCGTTAGCCTCTGCACGGACTTTACGTTGTCTACTGTCGTGATGTCCTCGATAGCTTTGATTTTATCGGGGTTGATCTCAATTCCTCGATTGAACACCAGCTGAGCCGACCCCGAATGCACATTTCTCTGGGTTGAGCTTCATGTTGTACTTTTTCAGTATACCGAACCTTTCTTGCAAATGATTCAAATGGTCCCCTGCTCGCATGGACTTAACTAACATGTCATCAATATAAACCTCCATTAATTTTCCTATTTGTTCTTCGAACATCCGTTTTACTAGGCATTAATTGGTTGCAGTAGCATTTTTTTAGTCCGAATGGCATTACATATAACAATAGGTGCCGTACTTAGTGATAAATGTTGGCCCATGTCACTGAATGGGTTTTGAAAATTGACAAGTTGAACCAGGTCCATCAGAGCACACACATCTGAACAGAACAATTGGCACAAGAATTGTTCATGCATAGGAGATATCAGTGATTGCTGAGTATCAAAAGAGCTAAAAGGATGTCTCCTAATACGAAAAGGTTGCAAACTGATAAAGAAGATTGAAGTTGATTTTAGCAAGGACAGAAATAGAGAAGGAAGTTGAGTCATAGTCGAACTCGTATACCCAGGTAGAGTTGGATCAGAATTGAACCATGTACTCAACAATTGACTCTATAAATACTCAATGTATTACTGCTGAAAGAAGTGACGCACAAAGAAAAAAGTGAATCAAGTTCTGAAAAGCAAAGTTCCCAGGATATTTTGCAAGCAGAAGTATTGTGCGAAGGCTACAGTTCAACTAGAAGAAACCGTTTTATCGTCTGTGTGTTGAGTCTAGTTGATGTGTAGTAGGAGTTTTAACATTGTATCTTTTCAGCTTTCATAGAAGCAATTGTAATAGGTACACATTGTTCAAGTTAGAATTAGCTTGAAATCTGTAGAAATTAGCTAGAGGCTAGTTGATACAAAGAGGATTAGAGTTAGTCCTAGGATTACAAAAGAGTTTATTTTGTAAGTCCGTTTGGCTCAGAGTTTTTAGTGAAGTGTTTGAGCAAATCCTACTGAGGAGTAGGTCGTGGTTTTTTCACCTTTTGAGCCAGGTGTTTTCCACGTAAAAATCTCTGTGTCTTTACTTTACTGCTTTATTATTCCGCAACAGTAGAAAGTAGTACACCAAGAAGAACCAGGTTCTTCTTATTAGACAGCACTCGAAAATTGGGTACTGCACAATTAACTTATATTATTGTGTAGTATTGAAGTCTAAAACATCAATTGGTATCAGAGCAGGTTATCCTTAAAAAGGCTAACACCATGGAAAAGATCAGAATGAGTGCATCACCTAGGAACTGAGAAGGTCAATCAACCGCAAGGCCACCACTCTTCAATGGCCAGTACTATTCTTGGTGGAAAAATAGAATGAAGGACCATCTTATTGGAGAGGACTATGAACTATGGGACATAGTCACTGATGGACCCCTTGCAACAATGAAGAAGACTGCTGAAGGTGTAGATGTACCTAAGACTAGGGCTGACTGCACGGCTGAAGATTTGAAGAAATGGGAGAAGAATGCCAAGGCCAAGAAGTGGCTAGTATGTGGACTAGGTCCTGATGAATACAGTAGAATCCAAAGCTGCACAACAGCCAAGGAAATCTGGGACACTCTACAAGTAGCCCATGAAGGAACACCTCAAGTTAAAAGGTCTAGAGGTACACTACTATACTCTCAGTATGAAAACTTCACTATGAAAGAAGGAGAGACTATTCAGGAGATGTACACAAGGTTTACAACCTTGACCAATGAACTCAAGTCTCTTGGAAGAATCATACTTGAAGAAGACAAGGTAGAGAAGATCTTGACAAGGGTTTTGCCTGTCTCATGAGAAAGCAAGATTACTGTTATCCAGGAATCCAAAAATATGGCAACCCTTAGACTGGATGAGTTAATTGGAAATCTCACTGCTTATGAACTCAGAAGGCAAACCATGAAGATGGATGCCCCAAAGAAGGAGAGAAGTCTAGCACTGAGGATCACTGAAGAAGCAGATCTGGAGGAGGATGAGATAGCCATGATCACCAAAGAATTTAGAAACTTTCTCATGAGGAAGAAGGGCATCTCTAGGGGAGGAAACTTCAACAAGGCAAAGGCACCAGAAAGGCCAGCTAATGAGGGATGCTACAAGTGTGGAAAAACTGACCATCTCATCAAAAACTGCCCTCAGTGGGAAGTAGAATGGAGGAAGGAGAGATATGAAAGAAAGAACAGGAAGAAGGAACTGGTCCAACCCAAGAAAACCACTACAAAGGCTATGGTTGCTGCTTGGGGGGAAAGTTTAGATGAAGAATCAAAAGATGGTGAGACAGAAGATCAGGCTCTCATGGCAATTAAAGAATCTGATGAGGAGACTTATGAAGAACCAGAGGTAAGTATCTCACAACTTAAAACTAAAATAAAGTTTTTATCTAAGGAGAAACTCTCTGAGTTTCTACTTGACTTCATAGATGATTTTGAGGAAACAACCAAAGAGAAGGATCAACTATCTAAATAGTGTGCAATGCTAAAAGCAAAATGCATGGACCTGGAAATAAGGGTTAGTGAATCTGAAAAGAAAAACACTGTCTTGATGAACCAGGTCCATCCCCTCGAAACTGAAATCCTAGAACTAAAATCTGAAAACTTAAAGTTACGACTAGGATCCAGTAAAAAGGTGGTTGATCACTCTCATGCAATGTTAGAAGAAGACTTAGGAAAACTAAAGGATAAAATGTATGCCAAGGATGAACAGATAAAATCTCTTAAAGAAGAGCTTGGCAAAGTCAAACATGAATTTGATAGAACACGCAAATGGAATAAGTCTTTTGATGCATTAACTTGGCTCCAAGAGAATCACAGTAGCAATCGGAGAGGGCTTGGTTTTGGGAGTCAATTGCCTAAGTGGGATTCCAAAAGCAAGTATCTCACTCTCCCTGAAAATAAAATGTGCACCCATAGTGGGAAGACTGGCAAATATGAGTGTGCTGTAAAAGTGCAGGCCAGTCAGAAAAATGAGAGATTCATTAAAAAGAAGAACTGGCTACCAAACTGGGCTAGAAAAAATCTGATTCATCCATTCTCTCATAGAAAAGGACCCAAACTAGTTTGGGTTCTTAAAACTAACCCCTGATTTCCTTTTGTAGGTACAAGTGAAGGGAAGCAACCTAATTTGGTTTTTGGATAGTGGCTGCTCTAAGCATATGACAGGGAACAAGGAACATTTCCTTTCACTTGAAAACCTCAAAGGAGGAAATGTCTCCTTTGGAAACTGAAAGAAAGGTGAAACTATAGGGGTCGGCAAGGTAGGTAAAGATGACACACGTTCAATTGAACATGTGTACCTGATAGATGG
>ML261908.1:11089-22972 GCA_005239495.1 Nicotiana undulata
AAGAAGATTCAAAATCAGTTAGGACATCAACTAGCATCCATAAGATCTGACCATGGTACTGAGTTTGAGAATGCTAAGTTTGCTGAGTTCTGTGACGAACATGGTGTTAATCACAATTTTTCTGCTCCTAGAACCCCACAGCAAAATGGGGTTGTTGAAAGGAAAAACAGAACTCTTGAAGACATGGCAAGAACCATGCTTCTATCAAGAAAACTACCTCACAACTTCTGGGCAGAAGCAATAAACACTGTATGCTACATTATCAATAGATGCATGAACAGACCTCTGGTAGAGAAAACTCTCTATGAATTACTTAAAGGGAGAAAGCCTAACATATCCCATCTTAGGGCTTTTGGATGCAAGTGTTATGTGCATAATAATGGCAAAGATTCTCTAGGAATATTTGATCCCAGAAGTGATGAGGGAGTGTTCTTGGGATACTCAACACATAGCAAAGCTTATAAAATATACAATAAAAGAACTGTGTGTGTAGAAGAAAGTATACATGTTGTCTTTGATGAAACTAACACTCTTTCTGAGAGACAGGAACCAGAAGACGAGGAGCTTGGACTGGTAAGGAGCAATGATCACATTGAAGCACCTAGGGCAGATGGAATAGGTGATGGACCAGGTCCAACAACCCCACGCAACACGACAGGGGGAACTCTACATGAAAATCCTGGCCCTGATCCTGTTCCACAACTACAAGACAACATGGAACAATCCAGAAATGAACAACTGGTACTCAAACCACACAGATATCAGAACTCTCACCCTCTTGAGAACATCATAACAGACTTGAGATCTGGAATCAAAACTAGATCCTCCTTGAAAAATCTGTGTGCGTTCGATGCATTTCTATCCTTGATTGAACCAATGAACATTGCTGAAGCCCTGCAAGATGCTGACTGGGTAACTGCCATGCAAGAAGAGCTGAATCAATTTGAGAGGAGTCAAGTATGGCACTTGGTACCCAGNACCAATGAACATTGCTGAAGCCCTGCAAGATGCTGACTGGGTAACTGCCATGCAAGAAGAGCTGAATCAATTCGAGAGGAGAGTATGGAACTTGGTACCCAGGCCACTAGACAGTTCAGTAATTGGCACCAAGTGGGTCTTCAGGAACAAGCTCGATAATGATGGAACTGTTACAAGAAATAAGGCAAGACTGGTTGTTCAAGGATACATCCAAGAAAAGGGAATTGACTATGATGAGACCTTTGCCCCTGTGGCACGATTGGAGGCAATCAGACTTCTTATAGCATTTGCTGCACACATGGAATTCACTCTCCATCAGATGGATGTCAAGAGTGCCTTTCTTAATGGCTATTTGAAGGAAGATATATTTGTAAAACAACCTCCTGACTTTGAAAGCAAAGAGTCACCTGATCATGTATATAAACTTGACAAGGCTCTCTATGGTCTCAAGCAAGCACCTAGAGCTTGGTACGAGAGATTGTCAAAATTCCTGCTGAAACATGGGTACAAACGAGGCAAAATAGATAGTACTTTGTTTCTAAAGGAAAATGGAAAGGATCTTCTGATTGTGCAAATATATGTTGACGATATCATATTTTGGGCAACTACTGATAAGCTTAGCAAGGAATTTGCTACACTAATGGGGAGTGAGTTTGAAATGAGTATGATGAGTGAGCTAACTTTCTTCTTAGGCTTGCAGATCAAGCAAACTCCACATGGTACAATGATTCATCAACAGAAGTATGTGAAAGAACTCCTCAAGAAGTTCAAAATGGAGGACTCAAAGGAGATAGACACCCCAATAGCCATAGCTACAGAATTGGATGTGGATGAACCTGGTTCATCCGTTGATCAGAAGACATACAGAGGAATGATTGGATCTCTACTCTATCTTACTGCAAGTAGACCTGATATCGTGTTCAGTGTGGGACTATGTGCTAGGTTTCAAGCCAATCCAAAGGAGTCCCACCTCACTGCAGTAAAAAGAATTTTGAGATATCTGAAGGGCACCACTGATTTGTGCCTTTGGTATCCTAAAGGTAGTAATTTTGACCTTGTAGGATACGCTGATGCTGATTATGCAGGTTTCCTGATTGATAGGAAAAATGCTTCAGGCATGGCTCACCTTTTGGTCTCCTGCCTTGTCTCTTGGGACACCAAGAAACAAAATTCAGTAGCCTTGTCTACTGTTGAGGCTGAATATGTGGCTACAACCTCTTGATGTGCCCAGTTGCTTTGGATCAAGCAACAACTCCTGGACTTTGGTATAGATGTGGGATGCATTCCTATTTACTGTGATAACACTAGTGCAATTAGTATAACGAAGAACTCGGTTCATCACAAAAGAACTAAGCACCTAGATGTTAGGCACCATTTTCTGAGGGACAACTATGAAAAAGGAACGATCTCAATCAAATTATGTGCTACTGATCATCAAATTGCTGATATATTTACCAAAGCACTGAGTAGGGAGCATTATGAGAGAAACAAGCTTGAATTAGGGATGATTAATATCACCTAATTGAAAAACAAAAACTGAAAAAAATTGATGAACAAATGAAAAAAAAAATTGGCTAGAAAATTCAAATTAGGTACTTAATCAAATTAATCATTGCTCAGTATTATGTATTTATTGCCATACTCTTCTGCCATGTATTAATATGATTCCCTAGTTGCTAATGATGTTTCTTTATTTTTGTAAATTGAGGCAAATAAAGGATTTTACCTGGATGAACCTGGTTCATCCATGATGGTTCACATAACTGACAAGTACGTTCTCATCTCCTTACATGTATTAATTCAAGTACAGTCATACATGAGCAGGACTCTATCTATTTGTGGTTCGAATTCAATTCTCGTACTTACCCAAATAATGAACCAGTTTCAAGAAGTCCCATCTCACTTGATTAGCCTAGTTTTAGGGGGAAAGTAACTGTCCATTCAATGTCTAATCAATGACAATTCTGAATCGATTAGTATCCCACTTGAGTTAATACTCTTCCGTTGTAATCTCCCCAGCCATAAGTTATAAAAAGGCCATCATTACCCATTGTGCATAAAGCAACAGTCGAACCTTGTTCAACTCACTCAACTCACAATCTCTACTGCCTCCTGTCTTTCTTCTCTCTAAACAATTCAAAATCATGTCGTCACCTCCACCAGCTTCTTCTGATTCATCTCCAAACAGAGATTATGATGGAGGCAACTATGAATCAGACTCAAATTCACCCTCAGTGTATAGTTCCGAGTCTCCAGAAAAGTCGACAACCCCAGAACACCCTACAATCCCAGAACCCACACCAAACCCTACCCCAGCCCCCAAGCCTCGTCGTGTAAAAGTTCTTGCACGCAAATCTGTGGCTTCTGGTTCAAGAGCCAAATTCTTGGAAGAATTATTGCATGCTAAAGAAGGCTCCAAACGAGAATCGTCCAATGAATCATTCAAATCAGCCAATGAAGATGAAGCACCTGGTTCAACCAGTGTTGAGAAAGGTAATGATGCTATCTCTGAAAGAAATACTGCTGATCAACGATTTGTGTTGTTGGGGTCTGTGGTGGATGTTGAAGTGCCTAAAAGGCAAAGAAAATATGGGGAAAAGAAACCTCTTGAGATCGAGGGAGATGTAAATGTGAGGGGATTGGGAGAGGATGGTACCACACTGGCAATATGTGGTCCCATTTTTGAAAATCTTGAAGAAGATGTCACAATCTTAGGGGGAACTAGTGGAGTTGAGGAAACCGATGCTGGGTTGGAGAAATTGATGAAAGCAATAGATGAACACGTTTCTTCTGGGGAATAAACTTTGGCTGAAAGACTGAGAAAGTTGGGGGACTCATATAACCCCAAGAAAAGAAGGACTCCAAAGTCCAAGAAGTATAAAGCCTCAGTTCCTTCAAAGAAAAGGAAAGTTGCTGGTTCTGTTGAGGTATCTGTTCCTAAGGTACGTGCTATGCGAAATACTGTAAAAGAGGAGGAAGAGAAGTTATAAAAGGCTATGCAAGAGAGAAAGAGAAAGAGAGCAGATAAAGGGAAAGCCAAAGTCGGAGAGCCTGTCGAGGCTGTTGTGTTAGAAGAGGAGCCATTGGACCTGGTCCAACAAGAGGAGCAGGCTGCTCCAGTGGTAATTGGGACACCCAAGCCCAAAAAGGCTAAGACTTCTTCGAAGAAGTCAGCTACTGTGTCCACTACCACTACGAGTACTGCTACAAAGGTCTAAGATAAAGAACGTGAAAAAGGTGCAGATTGTTAAGAAGGATGAGGATGATGAGTGGAGTGGAGAGGAAGAGATGGAGGTTGGTGAAGTGACTACAGACAGAGTTTCCATGTTTGGCAAGAGAACGATCTTGAAGGGAAAGTTGATGAAGGATTTGGAGGAGCCTGGAATGAGGTATCTACTGGATTTTCTAGCAGCGCAGGGCTGGAAGGACATGGTCCTTCGCATGGAAGGCAGGCTGGTCAGGGATGAAGTTGTGGAGTTCATGGGGAATGACACAGTCATTAGAGGCAGGGTCACCTCTTTGTTCAAGGGAGTTGAAGTCTCCTTTGATGCTCAAGAACTGGGTGCGATTCTAGATATTCCTGCTGAGGGGTATGAAAACTACACAAGGCAGAGATGGCCTTGTTTAGATAGAATGTCGTCAGCACTCAATATCACCAGATTCTTCTGCGACAATGAGAAGGAGCTTGAACCCAGGGCTGTGTACAAGAATGAGATGAAGCCTGAGCATATTGAATTTGTGATCAAATTCTTGCTGCCCAGACAAGAACGAAGACACATTGCTAATTACATGGATTTGACCCTCATGGAGTGTCTGTACAGAGGAAACCAGATGAATTTGCCATCGTTCATAATCCAGCTCTTGGACAGAGAGGTGAATGGGACTAAAGCTCATGCAATCCCCTATGGCTTTATTCTGACTGCAATTCTAACTCACTTTAGAGTTCCTGCGAAGAAGGCTTAGATGGCTACGGCCAAAGATTATTTTGGGAAGGACACACTGATGTCTTGTGATTATCTTGTCACTGCTCCGGCAGATGAACCTGGTTCATATAGGAAGCAACCAGTAAATATCAAGGTCTGAATCTTAGTGCAGGAAATCGAGTTAAAGGATATGGAGATCCTTCGATTGAAATCTCGCTTAATTGAGGTGAAAACTGAGCGTGATGCTCTAAAAGCAGAACTTGCAAAGGAGAAGGAGAAAAACGAAGGTGTTCTACACCAAATGCTGTCCCTCCTTCAAACCAAGAACCCAACCTCATCTGCACCCTCCCAGCCTTAGGTCTATCCAATGCTTCCCAGTTATCTTTCTAGTGCCCAGTTTGGGACATTGTCTAGCTTTTGTGGTTTCAGTTTTTTTTCTATTTTGCTTATGTTTTGATCGTTTTTGCTTTAATCTGTTGGTGTTTGATGTGCAATATTAAATCAATGAAGTTTGCTCATTTTAAAAAATTATCTCAATTTCTAATTTAGCTTACATTATTGATTTCTTGTGTTGATTAATCATGCTTGCACCTGCAGTTGCCTAAATTTGGCCATGAGTAAGAATTAAAAATTGGTAAGTATCATTTTGCAACTTTTCGATGATGCCAAAAGGGGGAAGATGTGTGTTGTGTGTTGTGTTTTTTTTTCAAAAAGTGATATTTATAACCTAATGAACCTGGTTCTCAATGATTAATGCTTAAAATATACAAAGTGTATATAGGATAAAAGCATAGAGTTTGTCATCATCAAAAAGGGAGAATTTGTTGGCCCATGTCACTGAATGGGTTTTGAAGATTGACAAGTTGAACCAGGTCCATCAGAGCACACACATCTGAACGGAACAGTTGGCACAAGAATTGTTCATGCATAGGAGATATCAGTGATTGCTGAGTATCAAAGAGCTAAAAGGATGTCTCCTAATACGAAAAGGTTGCAAACTGATAAAGAAGATTGAAGTTGATTTCAGCAAGGACAGAAATAGAGAAGGAAGTTGAGTCATAGTCGAACTCGTATACCCAGGTAGAGTTGGATCAGAATTGAACCATGTACTCAACAATTGACTCTATAAATACTCAATGTATTACTGCTAAAAGAAGTGACGCACAAAGACAAAAGTGAATCAAGTTCTGAAAGCAAAGTTCCCAGGATATTTTGCAAGCAGAAGTATTGTGCGAAGGCTACAATTCAACTAGAAGAAACNATTTTGTAAGTCCGTTTGGCTCAAAGTTTTTAGTGAAGTGTTTGAGCAAATCCTACTAAGGAGTAGGTCGTGGTTTTTTTACCTTATGAGCCAGGTGTTTTCCATGTAAAAATCTCTGTGTCTTTACTTTACTGCTTTATTATTCCGCAACAGTAGAAAGTAGTACACCAAGAAGAACCAGGTTCTTCTTATTAGACAACACTCGAAAATTTGGTACTGCACAATTAACTTATATTATTGTGTAGTATTGAAGTCTAAAACATCAATAAATAAGGTGTTTTCCTGATCCTCCGGGTTCATCTATATTTGGTCGTACCCGGAATAAGCATCGAGAAAACTGAGAATCTCGTGGCCTGCCGTGGCATCGATCATACGATCGGTATTTGGCAAAGGAAAAGAATCCTTGGGACACGGTTTATTCAGGTCTTTTTAATCTACACACATTCTAAGTTTGTTTCCCATTTTAGGGACTAATACTACGTTAGCTAACCATTCGGGATATTTTACTTCCTAGATGGACCCTATTTTTAGAAGTTTGGTTACCTCGTCTTTGATGAAAGCGTGTTTAACCTCGGACTAGGTCTTCTTTTTTGCTTCATCGGATGGGACTTCAGGTCCATGCTTAGTTTATGGGTGGTGATTTCCGGTGGGATCCGTGTCATGTCGAGATGGGACCAAGCAAAGAAATCCATGTTAGCTAAAAGGAATTGAATAAGTTTTTTCCTTGAGCTCGAGGGTTAACCTTGCGCCTATATATACCTTTCGTTCGGGCAGATGTTTGATCAGTATGACTTGTTCCAACACTTCGACCGTTGACTTGGTAGCATCAGAGTCATTGGGGATTATGAAGGATCGAAGGACCCCATAGTCATCATACTCATCAATCTCCTACTTCTCCGATTGGGTCGAGGACAGTGTCTATGGTTGTTATTTGACCTCCTATTTTCCCTTCGAATCTGATCCTTTTGTTGATGAGAGTGCCGATATTGGTATCACTTCGTCCACACCGCAAACATCTCCTTGGCGGACGGTTACTCCCCGTAGACCGTTTTGACTCCCTCTGGTGTCGGAAACTTCAGAACATAGTGAAGGGTCGAGGGTACTGCCCTCATGTTATGGATCCACGTCCTTCCAAACATGGCGTTATACCTCATGTCACCCTCGATGACATGGAACTTCATTTTTTGGATCATCCCGGCCCGTTCACTAGCAAAGTTATTTCGCCTTTGGTGGTTTCTCATGCCATGTTGAAGCCGTTAAGAACTCGGGCCGCATGCACAACTTGATCCTTTAGGTCGAGCTGTTCTACGACCCTCGATAGATTAATGTTGGTCGAGCTACCTGGGTCAATCAAAACACGTTTAACTTGAGTTTTATTCATAAGAACATATTCCCAGTACGTCATTGTGGGGTTGTAAGACGCCCTCTGCATCCTTGTCATTGAAGGACAAGGTCCCTTCCGGTATATAATCCCGAGGTCACTTTTCCCATGTGATTGACACCTTGGTGCGCTTAAATACGGGTCCTTGAGGACTATCGACCCCTCTAACAATCATGTGGATTAGGTGTTGTGGCTCCTCTTGCTCATTCTGCCTGTTTGAATCTCTATTCCTAAAGTGGCTCTTAGCCAGATCTCTTAAGAATTCCCGAAGAAGCCCTCGTTGAACAACCGGGCTACCTCCTCCCTTAGATGTTTCCAATCTTCTGTCTTATGGACATGAGTTCCATGATACTTGCACATTTTATCATGATTTATCTAGGCCGAATCATTTTGCAGAGGTTGAGGCCACCCAGTGTCTTTGATGCGCCCGATGGCTAATACGATAGCTGACGCATCAACGTTGAAGTTGTATTCCGATAGCCGCGGTGCTTCTTTGGGCTCGACATTCCTGTCGAAACCACTCTTACTCATGAGCCCTCGAGAGCTCTGACCTCGATCATTTATTCTATCATCTCGAATGGGGTTGCGTCCAAGCCCGTTGTTTCTTCGATCTCCACTGTATGGATGGTAACAATCTTTGTTTGACCGTGGTTCCCGATCAATATCCCTTTTAACTCTGTCGATGGGACTAATAGGATAAACGAACCCCGAAGAAGTTCGCAACTGGTCGTCCAACCCTAATCTTCGATTGATACCGATTATGCATATCGGCCTAGGTGACAACTGGATATTCGATCAACTTGTGCTTTAATTATTGTGATTCCACCGATATACGTACGTTTAATCCTTGAGTGAAGGCCTGAATGGTCCAATCATCAGCAACCGGTGGTAGATCCATGCGTTTCATCTAGAACCGAGACACAAACTCTCTGAGCATCTCATTGTCTTTCTGCTTTACCTTGAAGAGGTCCGACTTCCTAGTGTCGACCTTTATGGCTCCGGCGTGTGCTTTAACAAAGGAATCTGCGAGAATGGAAAAAGAATCAATGGGGTTAGGTGAAAAATTATGGTACCATATCATCGCAACCTTTGATAGGGTTTCCCCGAATTTCTTCAACAGTACGGACTCGATTTCATCGTCCTCTATATCGTTCCCCTTATTTGCACATGTGTAAGAAGTGACATGCTCGTTGGGGTTTGTTGATCCATTGTATTTAGGAATTTCTGGCATGCGGAAATTCTTGGGAATTGGTTTAGGGGTCGTGCTCAGGGGGAAGGGCGGCTTTTGTACAAACTTCTTCGAATCGAAGCCCTTCAAAATCGGTGGTGCCCCCGAATTTTGATCAACTCCGGAGTTATATGTTTCCACCTTCTTGTCATTTGCTTCAATCTTCTTCTCCCCTGATTCAACCCGCTTTGTAAGCTCTTCGAGCATCTTCATGCTAGCGTGATCGATCCCTGATTCATTTCCGTTTGATCTTCTTGGCAACGATTCGTCCCTATGGACCACTTCCTGCGATGGCTCGGGCTCATCCCTGCTTGGTATATGGTTCTAATTTTGGAGTTGTGCTATTGCAGCTTGTTGAGCCTGCAACATTTCGAATATCACTCGAAGGCTGATCCCACCTTCTTCGCCGCCCTATGCATTCCGACCGACTGATCGAATGTCTCTACGGACGCTGTTCTCGGGGTTGATGGCCAGGTTAGCATTAATGGAAATATGGGAACTCACATCGATTGGGTCTACGATCGGGACTCCATCGAGGTCGACAGGAGGTACTTTGTTCCCTAGGCGGCTGCGTTGTCGTTCTCGCCATGAAAACCAAGTCCATTGTTTATGTGTGTGAGTGTTGCTTGAGAGTTCGACATGCTGATCCTGGAATCAAAGATACTCACAAGAACAAGTATAAAATAGTGTGTGTTACAAAAGTTAGTACCAGACAATCACTGTTATCCTTGGCCCCACAGTGGGTGCCAAACCATTTACCCTTAAAAATGAATAACAATTAAATTTATAAGTGGTTTTAAGGATATGCGATTTCACTTGGCACAAACATAGAAAATATTCAAATTATTAGAAATTTGTAAATAAAAATAAAGCAAACAAATTAGATATGCATCTTTGGCCCTCGAGCTAGGTTGGCCCCGAACCAAACGAGTATGCTACTAGAAAATGTGAGCTGAGCAACAGAGTATTGAAAGCTTAAGAGAAAAAAAAATGCACTAAATTGGTGTGAATGTAATGATTAGAACCTCTTTTATATAGTAGAGGAGTTCTACTTATGGTACAATTCTAAATATAGTAAGAAATCCCATGATTGACTGATTAACCGGCCTTGACTTGATACCTGCCAAGATTCCCGGCGTGATCCTCGCTCGATCACAGATGTTTCGGCTTACCGTTACTTGACCAGGTAAACCCTATTTGATCTCACTCGATCTCCGTTCCGCTCGGTCTCGATCTTGATTGATCATTGTCCTTGACTGGTCCTCGAATTAAAGGTTCGGCAACCTAACTTCATATTGAGGCTCGATATAATACGAGGTCGAACCGTGGTCTATCATGATCCAACCTCGATTAGTCATAAGAAGGGCACACCCGTTCTGATCGTATATACATATTAATAAGTAAAAAATATCATTTAACAAATGAGTTATAAAGGAGTAATAATTAAAGAAAAAGTAAAAGTTTCTAAAAATGATTGATAGTATTAGTATAAGATTTAGCTAACTTAATACATACAGAATAATTGAAAATAAGAATTTATAAAATTGAAGCATCTAATGCTTCAAATTTTTATACAAAATATATCTTCAAACATGTGCCTCGTTGTAATTGGCGTCGAGTCGGCATAAATGATGATTTAGTATCATTTGCTCGCGGTTTTAGATTATTTGAATCTGACATATAATTGCTCAAGTTACATTTCGTTGTTGTAGGTGAAATTTTAATTGAAGTCAAGGTCGTTAGAATTTTATCCAACATGGGATTATCCTCAGTAAAAGTTGGGCGTTGTCTTGACCAAGTTGAGCTAGGTTGTTTTTTTGGTTTCCCATGCTTTGTCTGTTATTCACATTGGGGCCCGATTAAATTTGGATTCGCACCGGAAAATTCTACATTGGGAGTAAAGCGCTCTCTGACAAAGGCAACTCCATATCCTGATACCTAAGGACTCGAACCCGAGACATCTAATTAAGGAAGGAGGAGTACTTACCACTTTATCACAACTCTTGTTGGTAAGTGGAGTTGTGGTAAGTTGAGCTAGAGTTAGCAGCTGATAATGTTTAGGAGAAACGTAACAATTAATATTTCGTCAAGTTGGGATAAGTTTGAGAATTCACCAAATTAAATAAAAAATATGAGGAAAAATAGTACTAACAATAAAAGGGACAATTTTCGTCTTTCGTATTTTTCATTTTCAAATATAATTTGTTATGCTTAAATATTGTACGATGATACACAAGAAGCAGCAACATCAACAAAGTGGTTTTCGTGGGTATCTTCGAACCCTTTGTGGATACGAGTAAGATAGATGGGTATAAAAGGTTCTTAGGATTTCAACACTATCAGGCTAATATCACTGGTAAGATATGGTGCTTTTGAAACTATCTGGATCACACTGAGGTGTTGGAAAATAATGAACAGCAAATTACTTTCAAAATGAATAATAATGTTGCAGATACAGGAATCTTTATCACACCAGTATATACCAAATGTACTACTAGTGAAAGAGGGATTTGTGGGATATCGTTCATAACATGAACAACACTATTGATGGTTCATGGTGTATTGGTGGTGACTTCAAAATTATCATGGATCCGGTTGAAAAACTTGGGGGTAATCCCCATAAGGCATACAGAAGTCTGGATTTTATTAGTGTTGGGATTTTAAGTATTTAATGATATATTAATGCTTAAAATGGGTGAATGGGAAATGGAGGGGAAAATAAAATATTTGAGTAATATTTGAATTTCCCTCCTTAATTGTCCCACATAGGAAGAGGAAAAGACTTTTGATGGGTATATAAGAAATTGCTCTTCTTCTAGCTAATAAAGAGTTGAGAAGAAAGTAAGCCTCGCGTCATCGTCGTCGTCGCTCGCTCGGCCTCGGATTCGGTCAATCGATCGAGAGATTATTTTTTGGACCAAATTTATTTGTTAATAGTAAATATTAACAGAAATGTTATTAAATATTTGTTTTAATAACAAAATATTAATATTAAAATAAATATTAATATTAAATCCATCAGTTATTATCCAGAATTTAGTTTTCTGTTTTCTCTTTATTATTGAGTAAATAGCCAATTATGTCATGGCATTTACTTTATGGGCGTTTTTGC
>ML261909.1:1839-21837 GCA_005239495.1 Nicotiana undulata
GCCAAACGGGTCTATACTACTCGGAATGACCCCAAATTTTGCGAACAAGTCATAAATGGCTATACGGAACTATTGCCAGTTCCGGAATTCCATTCGGACCATGATAGCACGAGGTCCAATTCCAGGCTGAATTCCAAATCACATGAAATCCTGAATTCCAATTCAGGTGCCGAAATACTCCCGGGTCATCAGAAACCCGAGGCGAACACACTCCCAAGTCCGAAATCATCATCCGGAGCTGCTGGAGCTGTCAGAACTCGATTCCGAGGTCGTTTGCTCAAAATGCTGCTCGGAACCAAAATTAGCCAAATAGGCTAGCCTTCAGGAACCAAGTGTTCCTGAACTGGCCAAATCACTTCCGAATCTCGAACTACCTGCCCACACAAGTCATAAGGCACAAGTAGTCGCTATTGAAAGAGTCATTCACGGGAACGGAGTCCCAACACACAAAACGACCGGCTGGGTCGTTACAGACTACTACTTCCAACAAGTCCAACATCGGATATTGTCATGTATTCTTTAAACAACCTATGAAAATTGTCCTCAACAATATTAAATTTTTCATTGAAAGTCAAAGGATCAAGTTTTGATAAGCAAAACTTTATCAATTTTAACTTATATCGAGGATCAAGGGCGACCGCCATAGAAGCAATTGTACTATAGTCGTCTTGCCAATATTTTGTAGATTTCTTCTCCATTTCTATAGCCATCGCCTTAATATTAGTATCCTCACTACTATATCTTCATTTATCAACATAAGAATCTTCCAAACTTTATGAAAATATAAATTGACGGTAGGATAATGGCTTCCAGAAAATAGTGTAGTGATTTCATAAAAAGGCCTTAAAAACTTAGCAATTATTTCAGCTTTAACCCAATCCTCATCTAAAGGACAACATGTAAAATCTTCGTCAAGTATCTTGAAGTCAGAAAATGCTCGACGATAAGGAAAAGCTCTATCAAGCTGTATAGTTCCACCTTGTAGACACATCTTGACGCACTTTTCCTGTCAACTTTAAACCAAGATTCTTGATACACTCAACAAATTTTACAATCCTTGACTCAGAACCTTTAATATATTTTTTACTTTCTCTATTGTTAAAAATAACACCCTCTATTATTTTCAAACCTGCTTTAACAATCAAATTCAAAATATGGTTTGTACACCTGATATGGACAAAGTCTCCACACAAAGCAAAGAATCCATCAACTTAAAATGCTCAATCAAGAAACCCACAACACCATCATTATAACTTGTATTATCTAAAGTTATAAAAAATATTTTCTTTTCAATTCCCCATTCTTTCAACATATTACTCAACTTTGGACGTAAAGTAACACCACTATGAGGAGGAGACACATGACGAAAGATTAAAACTCTCTTTTGTAAAACCCAATCCAAATCAACATAGTGTGCAGTAACACAAATATATCCATTTAATGTAATTTATGACCATAAATAAGATGTCAAACGGATTCTATTCGGAATAGCTTCAAGCTCATTTTTTACCATCTCTTTTTTATCATGATATAATTTAAGCACATCAACTTTGCGGTATGTTTTGAAATGGTTTTAACCGCAGGATTCAAGAACGCATGCACTTCTCTAACCCCTTCATAATTCACATAACAAAATGGCAAGTTATGTCTAACTATAGACTTGGCTACAACTTCACGATATTCTTTATGATCAATTGGCGTACATTGCTTTGATGCTTCAATCTTGTGCTTAGCTAGATGTCGCTTTAAATTTGTTGTTTCAGTTTTTGAGTCAGCCAAAAATATTATCCCGCATTTCTTACATTTAGCTCTAAGTCTATTATCAGGACTTGTATCCAATGGCTCAACAATAAGTCATTATTTAGCTCCTTTTTTTCTCTCCATAAGAGTGAGGTCAGAACTCTAACAACAAATATTTACTTCACACACAAAGGGTAATTGAGGAAAATGGTGATTTCTCCCTTCTCCTTTTGTTAAATTTCAGCTATAGATTTATATTTCGTAGAGATATTGATAATTTCCTTTATTTGCTCCTCGCTATTTCGTCTGACTTCTTTTGAGTATTTTGTGTGTATATATAAAACATATAAAAAATAAATTTAGAAAGTGTTAAGTTACATAGCGACAAATAAGAAAAAAAAGTAGGACATAAAATGAGTTTTAAAAAAAACAACAAGTTTTCGTCACTTTTCGAGGACTTTGTCTTGTTTTGCTTTTGGATCTTGACTAATTTTCCGCTTTTCTTGCTCCTTGCTAAAATATTTGACAAATATTGCATCAAGAAAATAAATTTCCTTGAAATCCACCCTAAAAAGATGTCTTTGGCCGTCACAAGTTACTTTGCAAACAATGGTCGGCGGCTACAAACAAGAAAAGTGTTCTTATCTCATGTAGAACGTGACGCCGAAATACACAAATGCACAAACAAGAAACACTCATCTTGTCTGATGGAGAAAATTCGAGATCCATAGAATTCCTCAGAAAAGTGTTCGCCGGAGAGAAGGAATCGCCAGAAAAGGAAGACGTCGGAGATTGTTTTTGAATTTCAAAGAGAAACAGTCATTTTTGAGTGTCGAGAGAGAGGGAGAGAGAGAGTGCATCTGTCATGTTTAGGTTTTGGGAGTTTTACGGGTTAGTTTGGGCATCTAAATGGGTTACATTGGGCTAATTATTTTTACGGGTTGAAATGGGCTCAGCCCAAAACGACTCATCAATTAAATTCTTTCATGGCCAACCAATTATTTGCTGGGTTAGTAGTGCGGGTTAGTTGGGCTTGGGCTCAAAATGCCATCCTTAGGTTTATTATATGATAAGGAGGTTATGCTATGAGTTATTTTTGTCGTATAATTTTTGTGTGCTACGTTTTGAAGTCAAGCGAGTTGTGGAACAAAAGTTGGTAAAGATCATCACAAGTTACATTCACAAATATGCTAAAAATTAGGTCAAATGTAGATGATCATTTCTACTAATGTAATTAGAATTACGGGATGATCTACCTATCAAATTGAACATATACGAGTCTAGTTTTCAATGAATTAAACCGTTCATTGATACAGTATTTGAGTAGAGATATATTCGTATTTTCACGAGACTACGCAGAATGGTAGGTGACAAGTAGGTGCATCACCTACTTGCCAAAAGAAGAGGCCTCAATTATAAGTTCCAAAGTCGGCCAAGCGAGGAATTTTAAGGGCTTATCAACTCATTATTTCACCCATCTTTGTAACGACCCGAAATCCCACCATTGGGCCATGACTGCGTCTAACGTTGAACCCGCTAGACAAGCCAACGTATACAATTTCATTAACGTACTAACATTAAAAATACACAATTAAGTAAAACATCTAATATTCTTTTTTTTTCAAATGCGGAAGCAAATAACTTTTGAAAATAACTTAAAACACCAATAACACGATTCGTTTACAATATCCCAGCACCTGGATTTACTAACTCACGAACTGGCTAAGAGGTTACTAAATACAAAGTCTAAAGAAATAACACAAAAACTGTCTTAGAACTAAGGAAAACAAGAAAGAATAGAAGAAGAGGATAGAAGAGACGACAAGGCCCACGAACGTCTGCGGGTGGACCTTGTAATCTCTGAAGTGGACTGAAGGATGCTCCCTCAATCAGTGTCCACCGGGTCCGACTGCGGGATCTTCACAACATAGAAAAGTGCATGTGTAGCATCAGTACAACTGACCCCATGTACTGAGCAAGTGCCGAGCCTAACCCCGACTGAAGTAGTGGCGAGGCTAGACACGACGACGATAATCTACCTGTACAGTTCTACAAAACATATAGCAAGGAAGTGAAATATATTAAACAGATAAGCAAGGGATACGGGAACAAGTAAGGGGGAAACATGTAAATAGCAAAATGAGATGTTAAACACAATAAATAAATAGATCAATGAATGGCACGACATCACCCTTCTTGCTTTACTCTCTTCCTCACTATGCAACGGGTAAATATATATGAAATGATTACAGTAATAAATGAAATGAATGGCACGGCATCACCCTTCGTGCTTTACTCTCATCCTCACTATGCAACAGGTAAATATATATGAAATGATTGCAATAATAAATGAAATGAATGGCACGGCATCACCCTTCGTGCTTTACTCTCTTCCTCACCCAAGTAATACCAACAACAAATAACAAACTTGGCAAGGAAATCAATTACCGAAATTCAATTCACAACCACCCGACACGGGGAATAACAACCACAGTCAAACACATTTTCCCGGCAAGGGTCTCAGCTATAACCAATTCCTTACGAGTACATGACTTCCCAAAAGAACTACTTCATAACATTTTAATCCTTGAGGCAATAACAAGAAATTTAAGCAAAACGGACTCATGGGCATACATTGACACACAATGCATAGGTACTCGTCACCTTACCTATGCATTGAACATGATGAACACGTAACACATAGTGCACAATACCTATTCCCTCACCAAAGTTAGGCAAGACACTTACCTCGGTCAAAAAATACAATTCAAGCCTCTAATACCGCCTTTCCTCTTGAATCTGACTCCGAAACGATAATATCTATTCATAATCAATTTAATTACATCAATATTGACTCATTAATACAATCCCATAGCCTAAATATACAATTCCTAGCATTCTTCCAAAAATACAAAAATTCTAACCCGGGCCCGCTTGGTCCAAACACGAGGCTCGGACAAAAACCCGATTACCCATACCCCCACGAGTTCAAATATATAATTTGTTTTGAAATCTGACCCCAAATTGAGGTTGAATTATCAAAAATCCCATGAACCCTAACTCTACCCAAAACCCCTAATTTCTACTTTGATTTTAGGATTTTAGGTCTAGATTCTAGTGTTTGATTGATGAAAATAAGAGGAAATGATATTAAGATCACTTACCTATGGAGCTATGGAGGGAAAGTTCTTCAAAAATCGCTTAGGTGGGTTGGGGAAGAAGAAGAGTTGTGAAAAATGGGAGAAATCCCGAAATGATTCTGTTTTGGGACTTAAAAATCGACTGGGAAAAATTACTCTCTGCGTTCGCGGGCCCCAGGCCGCGTTCGTGGAGGTTTAGAAGCTTTGGCCTATGCGTTCGCGATTGAGGGTCGCGTTCGCATAGGGTAAATGACCCCCCAGCCCTCCAGTGGACACTGACCCTGTGCATTCGCGCTCTATGTGATGCATTCGCATAGGGTCCTAACCCTGAGCCTCCGCATTCGCACCTTGGAGGGTGCGTACGCATAGACTAAGTCACCCCTACCCTCTGCGTTCGCACCACACTGGGTGCATTCGCATAACACAATTTACCCAGATCCCCCAGACCCCACTTTTACTCTACGCGTTCGCATCCCCTTGGGTGCGTTCGCATAGAGTAAATACCTGGACACCAGCAAATTGAAGAAAAACCAGATTTTTCATGCATTTTACACCCCATTAACTACCCGAAACTCACCTGAGCCCTCGGGCTTCAAAACCAAAAATGCACACGACTCCCAAATCATCCTACGGACTTATTCATGTATTTAAATCACCAAAATATCATCAAAATCAAGGAATTAAACTCCAAAATTCATAGGAATTCCTTAAAACCTCATAAAGCTTAATTATTCCGATTTTGATCCGAAACGCGTCATTTCAAGTCCGTTTTACACCAAATTTCACAGATAAGTCATATAACATATATTAAACCTGTTCCGGGCTCCAGAACCATAATACGGGCCCGGTAACACGATTTTCACATCAATTATCATTTTCAAAAACCTTTATTATTTTCAGAAAACAATTGTCTTTAAAAATTCATTTCTCGGGCTTGGGACCTCGAAATTCGATTCCGGGCATACGCCCGAGTCCCATATTTTCCTACGGACCCTCCGAGACCGTCAAATCACGGGTCCGGGGTCTGTTTACCAAAAATGTTGACCAAAGTCAACTCTATTCCATTAATTATTATAAAATTCCATTTTCATCAAGTTTTCACATAAAATCTTCCTGTCAACACGCTCGGGCTGCGCACTCATATCGAGGTGAGATTAACGGAGGCTTCCGGGGCCTTGGAACACATATTTAGCCAAATATACACAGGATGACCTTTTGGGTCATCACAATCTTTCAGACCATGAAAACCAAATTGAATCCCTGCAACTCCTCCCCAAAATTCCCTCACAAACCCTAGGGTATTTCAGGTTTATGATGTGATTCTAGTGCCGAAAAGCCCGGACAACTTGCTAGTTTCTCTTTCTCCTTCTTGTAGCTGCGTTAGAGGACTTATTTTGGATGAAGAAGGGATAGGTTTTGTGGGTTCTACTCAGTCCAAGGTAAATTTATGCTTCTCCTTCAATTATCTAGGCTTGTACGAATTGTAACTCTATCGTAAAGATTAGACCTAACGAGTTTCGAATGAGTTGTATGTTGTTTGTTGTTGCATCGCTATTGGCTGGTTGTAATCTTATTTTCAAGATTAATTCATGGCTGGTTTATAGAATAAGATGTTGGATTATTTATTGTTGGTTGTGTTTCCCAATTTGAAAGAAAAGACAAGTCGAAACATATTTTAGTAAACTGATTAATCAATTTGAGTTGCTGAACGTGTAGGGACTCTTTTGTGGGTTGTTTAGTCTTGTTGTTGGGTTGTCTATTTTGCTTATGTTTTATGGTGTTTTGGAGGATAAAAAATGTGTAGGAACACCACATAATGATAGAATGGTTGGCTAGTCATTCGTCGTTACATTTTTAGGTTGTTTGACACTACTTTTGTTGTCAATTTATGTATGAAGTGATTAGAGTGTGTGGGCTGTTTTGTGATATATTGTGGTGGAGATAAGGTTGGGAGATAATGCATACATGTTGTTATTGTTTTGTTCTTGGTGTTATTGGTATATGGTATTGGAGAAGGGCTTTGTTGCAGAGGAGATGGTGCCCAAATTTACATAAACGAGCTACTAGTTTAAAGTGCGAACTTAGCCTTTACTCAGCACTGATTTTGAATGTCCTCATGTTGTAGTAGATTGAGTTGAGTTTTTGAAGAATTTCTTGGAAGGTATTAAGGACTCAACTGAGTTAAGGTATGTTAAGTCTCTTCCTTCATTCTTTTGGAATGATCTAAAGTAAAACAAACGTAAACGATACGCTATTTCATAGTGAATCTACTCCTAGCAACTAAGGTTGTCCAAGTTGTTCTTTTCTTACAAAGTTATTATAAGAAAGTATGCAAGATCCTTTAGTCCTAGTGAAGTTCATATTGATGGTATGATGCCCATAATGTTAATCGAATGTGCAACTACCTTACGTCACTCCGAAAGGTTTAGAGCGTGATTCCATTAGTACAGCATGCATTATATATAGTATCTATTTTACTCTATCGAGCCGAGCTATAGTCGGTCGGGTACGACACCTATTGCGCAACCACTGATCAGTTGGGTTTACCGAGCTCCATGTGGCAGAGTATGTTTTTTCCAAGTCCTCTTCGAGGCCGGGTACGATATGATGATGATGATGCCCACAGAGGTGGATGTTTTTAAAAGATTATGTATATATATGTATCACGCATTTAATGTTACTATTTCTTAAAGGCACTCAGATGCTACAGGTTGTATCTCCTACATCTCTCTTTACATTACTATTCTTATATATGTTTTTCTACCTTACATACTCAGTACTTTATTCATACTGACGTCCCTTTTGCATGGGGACGCTGCGTTTCATGCCCGCAGGTGCCGATAGAAAGGTTGACAGTCCTCTTAGTAGGGTATCAGCTCAGCGGAAGGTGTTGCTGCACTCCACTTGCTCCGGAGTTATCCATTTGGTCAGTATGATTGGGACATGTATTGACTGGGATGGCTGGGGCCTGTCCTGACCTATATGACATTTATGTACTCTTAGAGGCTTGTAGAAAAATCCCAGGTATATGGATAATTGTATGACCTTGTCAGCCTATGTTTTGAGTTTATAAATGATCATGTCAGCCTTATAGGTGCGTATGTCACATGTATATCATGATGACCATTTTGACACATTTACCCATGATAGTACGATAAGAAGGATATGTTATGTTGGTACTCAGTTGAGGAAAGTACCGGGTGCCTGTCGCAGCCCTTCGATTTGGGTCGTGACAAATATTCCGCGTAATCTCTATTGGGTTATTTCTTTTGTCTAACTTACCTCTTGCAGTGGCTTCTTATTTATCAATAATATTTCGGGCAAGAACCCTTACTTCATTTACTTTACGTCGTGCTTGCATAATATTCTTGAATTGTAACATATCTGTAGGATTTGGATAAGTGCAATCTCATTCCTTTGTTATTTTTATCGCATTCTTCCTTTACCATTCCACAATCACTAGAAACACTTAATTATGACTTAATGCCACATCACTCCATATTCCTTCTTTATGGGAGTACTAAGAGTTGGATCTAGGATGATCTACCTATAGATGCTTTACCTCTTCATCTTTGACGTCTTTTCACATCATCGATGACCCTTACTCGCCTTGCGGTAATCCTTCTGTACCAAGGATAACAAAATTCCTTACTCGCGATGGTGACACTTAGTATAACTAACACATACAGTCCCTTAAGCTTAACTTTGCTCATATTGCTTTCTTTAGGGAAGTGTCTTCCTAAATGACCATTCTCTGAATTTCTCATAAATCTTCTTCCGTTGTCCATTCTATTATTGCCAGAACGTAATATGAAATTCTCATGATGCTGACTATTTATCCAATCACTCAGTCCTTAACTCATGTTTAGTTTATCTTGTTCACCAGCCCATACTGATTTCTATTATCCCGGGGTCTAACTTTTCCTTCTGGTAATCACGTTAGAGTCACAAACTTATTTTTCGAAATGAGGGTATGACTTTATGACCTTTACTCTTTTGTGGTATCAAAGCATGTCACATTTTTTCTTTTCCTTCACTTAACTATAGACTCTATAATACTGTCATCTTTTTGATCTACCATTGTCATCCATGTATCACATATTACTCATAATGCTTCGTTAACTCTCTTCTTATTTTCCGCTAACATTTAAGTGTATCACTTTATTCTGAAAAGTCGAACAAGATATTCTTTTTCTTTTAGCTCCCCTTGTTCCATCTACTAGCTCTTCGGGTTGCCTAACATTCTTTCTCTACTAGGGACGGGAGCCACGTTAAGGTAATATTTATCCCTTCTAGGCTTCCAATGCCTATATTTGAATTTATTTTTTTCTTTTAACATTCTAATTTTCATATCTAGCCATACTATTCTAGACTGCACCATCTGGATGTCTCACAAGTAGATCTATTAGCATATTTGTAATATCCTTAAGAAATGTCAACTAACACAAACAATCTATCCACCACTTTGGGTCACTCTGACCCTAGCCGGATCCTGATATCCGTCCGTCTCTTATACTACTTCTGTTAGCTTCCATATGGCATAAATGAGATGGTTGTGGCCAATTGTACATACCTCTGTTACAGTTGAAGGTAACTCAAAATGCTTATATTTCTCTGCCTGAATTGTAATACTGATAATCTTCATTAACTGGGTGCCTCGTACCCTTCTTCACCTTGCTTCTTTTACTTGCTGAAACTTGTGTCTACATCCCGATTATCTTATTCCTTTTTACCATAAGAGAGGATAGACATTCTTGCCTCAAGGATCCTTATCAAGAATCTTACACATCTTAGTATACACATGATCTGCTGAATACCTCATATTTATCCATCATAAGCATGATGCAAAAATTGAATTCCTCTGCCTCAACTTTTCCATAGCTATATTTCATAACAATTGTCTTTCTGGATGCAGGTATCGTCGTATTATAAATAAGATAGAGTTTAGGAAATTGAGTTCTTACAACTGAGCTCTACCACACGATCTAGAGTAGGAATAAAGAGTGGCAGTCCCAAATGCCATGTAGCCTCATGCTTATAAGTGTGGTGCACAACACACCCATAAATAAGAATCTACTAGGCACGACTTATAGACTCCCTACGACAGAACTACTCTGATACCACTTTCGTCATAACCCAAACCGATGGGCCGCGACCGGCACCTGGTACCTTACTCAACCGATTACCAACATAACATATCTTTTCGCATCATACTCGCATAGGTAAATGAGATGGAAAGGATGTCGTAGGATAACTAGAATAAAACATGTAATACTAACTTATATATAACACATATGGGCCTATAAGACCAAAATGATCACTCGTATACTAAACATAAGCCGACATGGCCATACAATCCATTACGTACATGACATATGTCTACAAGCCTCTAAGAGTACATAAATACCATAAAGGTCGGGGCAGAGCCCCGCCGTACCAATCAATACATGACCAAATCGTACTGACCAAATAAGCCTTTCCGGAGCAAATGGAGTTATCAACACCTTCCGTTGAGCTGATAGCCTACATCGAGGACTCTCAACATGCATATCAGGACTTGCGAACATTAAATGCAGCGTCCCCAGGGGAAAGGGACATCAGTACAATTAATGTATCGAGTATGTAAGGAATGAAAATCAGTAAACAATAGACGTAAGAGAAACATGGAGTAAAAGACTTGACATGTAAGTTTGAATAACTTTGTGAATCCTTTAATATTTATATTGTCATGCATATGCGTATAAATGTCATACCATGCATGGGTATATGCGTTAAGAACATCATCAAGCCTCTGAAGGCATCCCATCATATCATCCCAGCCACTGTGGGCAACATCATCAACGTATACAAGTTGATTAGGTGGTGGTGCGTATATAACGCCGTAACCTTTTTCCCATATATATATATATATATATATATACGCGTATATAACGCCATCTGTTCATGGGTAAATGTAAATGAAATCAATGCATGAGAAGTACATCAATAAAATCTCTCGGCATGTCATAAGACCATTATACCTCTGATTAATATCATGAAACAAACTTTATCAACTTACATATTTTTTGAGACTCATGAACACACGATAGAATAATAAAATATATGGGAATTCAAGAACATAGGCATCTCTAATACTTCTATGAATAGAGTTATTTATGGAAGTTGTGCATTTGCTCTTTCGTTCATGTCGTATAGATCATGCCAAAAAGAAAGAAGGGATAGCCTTAACATACCTGAGCCGATTCTCTTGACAATCCCTCTAATACACGTCGATTGCACAACACGTAATGGCGGATCGAAGTAGGGAAAATCCATGTGATATTCTTGAGAAAGATTATATTGTGCTCCATTAGAACAAGCAAATTCTGTTGCTATTACACAATATAACTTCGTACTAAATTCTTTAAGAGATTTACGTTGCTATCATCTAATCCATTATGAATTTTGTGGTTTCTTATTGCTTGACTTGGACATTCTTTTGTATAAGTTTGCTAGAGAGAATTCACGTTGCCATAATCCTTATAAATCCATTTGTTGATTTTGTAGTAAACATCTCCATAATGTAATTTAGAGAAGATTTATATATTGGGGATTATTTTATACAAAACTTCTCCTAACATGCCACCAAGTCATGAAGACCAATGAGTCGTTATATAGGGATTAGTGGGCTACCATGTCTGTCATCAAATCTTATCCAATAATTCCCCCATTTCCATAATAAATTATTAATCCTCCACTAATTCAATAATTAACCAATTACCCATATAATTATGAATTATCCCATAAATATCGGGTATTTTAGCTCAGACCGTATTTATCCCTAAATGATAAAACTTTGACGAAATTCATTTTCTTCGATTTGTTTTTCCTATCACCTTCACGAATTTACTAATCACTTTCTTGAAATAGCATAATGCTTATAATCTCCAAAATAATCTCATTCCCGAACTTACGTCGATTAACTTACGACGAAACTTTTACATATGAAAATGCAGGATGTAACATCTCATTTTCCGAGCTTCCATCAATTTACTTATGGCGCACCTTCACGTACGAAAATATGGGGTGTAACATAATCGATGTGAGATTTGTGCTTTTGATGTTGTTCGGTATAATTTGAGGCTCCGAGAAGATTCGTATTATGCTTTAGGACTTGTTGGTATGTTTGGATGGGGTCCCAAGGGCCTCGAGGGTGTTTCAGATGGTTATCGAATCATTTTTGGAATTGGTGTCGTTGTTGAAGCGAGTATGGCCGCAAATACGGAGCCGCAAATGTGGAGGGTTGTGCGTAGATGTGAAGAGAGTGAAGGCTGGTGAAGATCGCAAGTGCGGAGGTTGATCGCATCTGTTGAGTCCACTGATGCAGATAAGGGTCGCAGAATCGAGGAATGGTTGTCTAAGCTTGCACCGCAGATGTGGAAGGCTTTCGCAGGTGCAAACCTGCTGAAGTAGGGATTGGACCGTAGAAGTGGTTGGTCTGGAATTAAGTGAAAGCACACATATCTTTTACCATAAAAAAGGACATCGGGGCGCAGAAGCGGAATCACTGGTAGGATATTAAAATCGAATGGTTCATTGTTTTCTCATTTTTGGAATTATGGAAGTCGGTCTAAGGAAATGTTTGACGTATTTCTCATCCGAATTGAATAGGTAAGTGATGTTTATTCGAATTTGGTATTGGATATTAGTTACTCATTGATTATTACGCCTAAATTTGATGAATCTAAGATGGCATTTTGGGTTTGAGGGTTTATTTATGGTTATAATTGGATGATTTTGGTATGGTTGGAGTCAGAACTGAATGGATGTACGTAATTTGTGAATTTTGTCGGGTTCCGAGGCGCGGGCCTGGGGTTTACTTTTTAACTTGAGTTAAATATCTTAGGTTTGTCTTTTGGAATCACTTCCTATAGCCTTTATTGATGGTATTGGGTTACTTTGAATAGATTCGGATCGTCCGGAGGTTGATATGCATGGGAAGGGTTTGTTAGAGGAGTGATTTGGCTTGCTTTAGGTAAGTATCTTACCTAAACTTGGTTGAGGCACTAGTTGCCTGAATTATTTGTTACAACTATGTGCTCGGGGTAGTGATTAGGCTAGTGACATGCCTTGAATTGATTTCCAAGCTTCAAGCTGTGATGTTTCTCCTATTTGTACTCCTCTGTGAGTTATTTGTACCACATCTGATATTTCATTTCCTACTAAACTTGATAAACTGCTATCCCATTATGAAATTGTCTGTACTAGCTGTGATAGCACATATTGCACATGGCTACACTAGAGCATGTTATTTATACCAGTATAGGAGTATGAAACTTAATAATCATTAATCATGTACATGTATTCACGTATATTTGCGTTCTCTGTGTTATGAGCCCGACTGGTAGCCTATGACCATACCCGGCGAATTGTGATTGTTTGCACGTGAGTTGTCAGTGTTGTTGATATTATTGGCACGTGAGTTGTACGTGCATCACGTAAGTTTTCCGTGTGGATCCAGATATTGATATTATAAGCACGTGAGTTGTACGTGCATCACGTAAGTTTTCCGTGTGGATCCAGATATTGATATTATAAGCACGTGAGTTGTCCGTATAAATACGCTTGATATTATTAGCGCGTGAATTGTCCGTGCAGCAGATGAGTTGTCCATGCAGCGTGTGGATATGGATTCATCCCCCTAGGGTCACCCTCTAATGTTTCTCTCTTGATGGTGTACACACAGATATTGAGGAAAACTAATCAGTGGTTTGGTACGTGTATGGAAAAGTTGAGGGAAAATCTGGCCAGTGATTGGTTTTGATTTGCATTTCATCTTTACTTGTAATTTCCATAGTTTATTATCTAATTTATCTCCATATCATCTTATATGTTTTACCTTTGACTGAATAGAGATTTTGAGTAATTGTGCACACACACAGAGTGTGATGACCCAAAAGGTCATCCTAAGTAATTCCATCTAAATTTGTGTTCCGAGGCCCCGAAAGCCTCTGTTACTCTCACCTCGATTAATTATGTGAAAACCGTGTTACCGGGTCTGTATTATGGTTTTGGAGTCCGGAACAGGTTTATTATATGTTATGCGACTTATATGTGAAATTTTTTGTAAAGCAGACTCGAAATGACGGGTTTCAGATAAAAATCGGAATAATTAAGCCTTATGAAGTTTTAAGAAATTTCTATGAGTTTTGAGGTTTAATTCGTTGATTTTGATGATTTAAAAGCTTGAATAAGTTCGTAGGATGTTTTGGGAGTCGTGGGTGTTTTTGGTTTTGAGACCCGAGGGTCGGGTGAGTTTCGGGTAGCTAACTGGATGTGAAATGCATGAAAAATCTGGTGTTCTTGGCCTGTTTCTGATGTCTGGTGTAATACCCTTCGCGAACGTGGCCAAGGGCTCGCGAACGTGAAGGGTAATTAGTGTGGCTTGGGTTTTGTTCTACGCGAACGCACGGGTATGGTCGCGAACGCGGAGCTATGGGGGTACTGCTCTATGCGAACGCGACACCCCTCTCGCAAACGCGTAGTGTTATAGGGTGGGGTCTAGGGTCAGGTAGGTTTGTTCTTCGCGAACGCGGGCAGGGAGTCAGACCTTCGCGAACACGGCCCTAGCTCCGCGAACGCGTAGGTCCCAGCAGCTAACCCTTCGCGAACGCGAAGGGTAATTTTGCTCAGTTATTAAAAATACCCCATACGGAAATATCACATTTTCAGCCTTCTTCTTCCCCTCCCACCCCCATTGACGATACTAGCTAGTGTCCCTCCATAAACACTTGGGTAAGTGATTCTAACACCAATTTCTTCCACTTTTCTTTCATAATCACTAGAATCTAGGCCTAAAATTCTAAAATCAAAGTAGAAATTAGGGGTTTTGGGTATAGTTAGGTTTTTAGGAAAAATGGGTGATTCAACCTCAATTTGGGGTCGGATCTTGAAACAAATTATATATTTTAACTTGTGGGCTTATGGGCGATTGGGTTTTGGTCCGAACCTCGAGTTTGGACCAAGCGGGCCCGGGGTCAAATTCCGGTAATTTTGGAAGAATGCTAGAAAATGAATATCTAGGCTATGGGATTGTGTTATTGAGTTTTTATTGATATTATTGATTAATTATGCCTAGATATCGTTGTTTCCGAGTCGGATTATAAAGGAAAGACGGTCTTAGAGGGTTGATTGCTGTACTTTGGACTGAGGTAAGTGTCTTGCCTAACTTTCGTGAGGGAATAGGTATTATTGCTATGTGCAAAGTGATTATCATGTTCATTTCATAGGTGAGGTGACGAGTACCTATGCAATGTGTGTCAAGCATGCCCGTGAGTCTATTTTGATAGAAATTGCAATATTTCTCTCATGTTTAGCATATTATGAGATTGTCTCTACTTGGTAATTCATTCTTGTTGGAAGTATTGGCTATTGAGTTTGAGAAGTGTTGATACGATTGATAATCAAAGTGTAGAGTATACGATTGATAATCAAAGTGTAGAGTATACGATTGAAGTGATTGGTTATAGCTGAGACCCTTGCCGGCCATTTATTGAGTTATTAATTGATGTTATTCCCCTTGCCGGGTGTTTTGAACTGTCAATTTCCACTATGCTGTACTCCTTGCCATTATATCTATTGTTGTTTGGTGAGGAAGAGTGTAAAGCACGAAGGGTGATGCCGTGCCATGATTCATATTGATTATAAGCACGAAGGTTAATGTCGTGCCATGATACATTGTACATTGCATTGTGAGGAAGAGAGTAAAAGCACGAAGGGTGATGTCGTTCCATGATATTTGATTACATTGCATAATGAGGAAGAGTGTAAAGTAGGAAGGGTGATGCCGTGCCATGATACTTGATTACATTGCATTATGAGGAAGAGAGTAAAATCAAGAAGGGTGATATCGTGCCATTGTTTACATTTCTGGTACTTATACTTGTTTCGTTGGCTATTGTGTTAGATTGCCTCCCTTGTTTACTTCTATCTGTCAATTTGACTGCTTCATTTCACTTGTTCCCCTTTACTGCTCCCGTATCCCTTACTTGTCTGCTTATCTCTTGCCTTGTATTATCCCTGTTACCTGCTGTAGAATAGGACAGGTTATCGTTATTGTCAAGTCTAGCCTCGTCACTACTTCGGCCGAGGTTAGGCTCGGCACTTACTCCGTACATGGGGTCGGTTGTACTGATTCTACACTGCACTTCTTAATGTTGTGCAGATCCCACATCCGGACCCAGTGGACCTCATTGAGGGAGTCACCTTTAGTCCACCCAGAGCTTCAAGGTATACCCGCTGGCGTTCGTGGGCCTTGGTGTCTCTCCTGCATTTGGATTCCTTATTGTCTTATTTTCTTCTCCTAGTTTCAAGACAATTATATATTTCCTTTCAGACTCTGTATTTAGCACTCAGTTTAGATAGTCCGTGAGGTTGTGACACCCCGGTTTTGGGATTATGCTATGCTGTTATCCTTACTATGTCATTACACATTTACAAAGTATTGTTACATTTCCGCTGTTAAAGTTATAAAGTATATTGGATATTTCAGTCAAGATTCTGAATGGTATTAATTTTAATACTGTTGAATTGATTTAAAAGTATTAATGTGTAGTATACATTGGCTTGTCTAGCGGGTTCAACGTTAGACGCAGTCACGGTATGAAAGGTGGGATTTCGGGTCGTGACAAGTTGGTATCAGAGCTCTAGGTTCCTTAGGTCTTACAACTCACGGACAAACTTGGTAGAGTCTAAGGGATCGGTACAGAGACGTCTTTATTTATCCCCTAGAGGCTACAAGTTAGGATACTCCTCTTCTCTTCATACTCTGTCGTGCGTAGTATATTTTGTATACTGATCGAGTTTCCATTCTACTCTCTCGTAGATGGCGAGGACGCGTGCTTCCCTTGGTTCCGCTCAACATCCCGACACTCCTGCTACAGCTCCTACGAGGGGTCAAGGTCGAGGCTGTGCTAGAGGCCGAGGACGGGGCAGGGCTCAGCCTAGAGCAGCAGCCCCAGTGGAGGACCCTCAGGTTGAGTCTGACGAGGAAGTCCCAGTTCCGGCAGTCCCAGTTGGACCAGCGCAGGTCCCAGAGGGGTTCATAGCTACCCTAGTGCTTCAGGACGCTCTAGTCCGCTTGGTGGGGCTTATGGAGAGTGTGGCTCAGGCCGACTTCTTCCTACAGCACCAGCTGAATCTCAGGCTGGGGGAGGGACCCAGACTCCTATTATTCATACACCAGAGCAGGTTTCCACTCAGTTTTAGACTCCGGCACCTCAGCCAGCCGGAGTAGCACAGCCAGGTATTGCAGCACATGTAGCTGAGGGAGCAGCTATGTCAGCAGATGCGTTGTGGAGACTGGACAGATTTACCAAGTTATTCACTTCTACTTTTACAGGTGCACCGTCAAAGGATCCACATGATTATTTGGACAGCTGTCATGAGGTTCTTCGGAACTTGGGTATAGTGGAGTCCATTGGAGTTGACTTCGCTACTTTTCGACTATCCGGCGCAGCCAAGACTTGGTGGAGGGACTACTGCTTAGCCAGACCGGCTGGGTCTGCATCTTGGACTTGGGCTCAGTTCATAGAGGTATTTTGGGGAAGTTCTTTCCCATTACTCAGCGAGAGGATCTTAGGAGGCAGTTTGAGCGCCTCCAGCAGGGATCTATGTCTGTTACTCAGTACGAGACCAGGTTCATCGCTCTAGCCAGGCATGCATTGATGATACTCCCCACTGATCGGGAGAGAGTTCGGAGGTTCATTGAGGGATTGGCCCAGCCTATACGACTCCAGATGGCCAGGGAGTCGAGTACTGATATTTCATTCCAGGATGCGGCCGATGTAGCCAGGAGGATTGAGATGATTTTGTCACAGGGAGGTGGTCAGGGGACTGATAAGAGACCCCGTCAATTTGGTAGATTTAGTGGAGCCTCATCTGGAGGCTGGGATTCTTTCAGCAGGGGTCATCCACCCCGACCTTTTCAGTCAGCACTTCAGGTATCTCCCCGTGCACCGCCAGCTTATGTTAGTGCACCACCAGCATCTATCAGTGCACAGCCGCTTCAGAGTTACCAGGGTAGTTATCAGGGTCGTCAGGGCCAGTTCCCGAGTCATCAGCCACAACAACAGAGATCTTGTTATAGTTATGGTAGCCCGGGGCACATTGCCAGATATTGCCCCTCGAGCTTCGAGTGGACCCTAGTATCAGGGTTCCCGTGCCTTGGTTCCCGCAGCAGGAGCACCCTTACCCCCTCATCCAGCTAGAGGTGGTGGTCGAGGTGCCAGAGGTGGTGGTCAGGTTCATAGAGGTGGAGCACAGGCCGCGAGGGGTAGAGGCCAGGTTGCAGCAGGTAGACCCAGGGATGTTCAGATTGGAGGGGCTCAGCCCCGGTGTTATGCTTTTCCTGCTCGTCCTGATGCTGAGGCTTCTGATGCAGTTATTACAGGTACGGTTTCAGTTTGCAGCCGAGAGGCTTCGGCGTTATTTGATCCGGGTTCTACATTCTCCTATGTGTCTTCATATTTTGCCCCTTATTTGAGTATGCCTTGTGATTCTTTGAGTACTGCTGTACATGTGTCTACACCGGTGGGTGATTCTGTAGTGGTAAATCGAGTCTACCGTGCTTGCGTTGTAGTTATTGGTGGCCTGGAGACTCAGGTTGATCTTTTGCTTCTTGATATGGTTGACTTTGATGTTATATTGGGGATGGACTGGTTATCTCCCTATCATGCTATCTTGGACTGTCATGCCAAGACAATGGCCTTATCCTTGCCAGGAGTACCTCGTTTAGAGTGGAGAGGGACTCCTAGTCATTCTTATAGTAGGGTTATTTCTTATATGAAGGCTCGACGCATGGTCGAGAAGGGTTGTTTGGCCTATTTGGCCTATGTTCGTGATTCTAGTGCTGAGGTTCCTTCTATCGAGTCCGTGCCCGTGGTTCGTGAGTTTTTAGAGGTATTCCCTGCTGACCTGCCGGGTATGCCACCGACAGGGATTTGATTTTTTTATTGAGTTAGCTGAGGGAACTCAGCCCATTTCTATTCCCCCGTATCGTATGGCCCTGCCAGAGTTGAAGGAATTAAAGGAACAATTACAGGAGTTGTTGGATAAAGGCTTCATCAGGCCTAGTGTTTCTCCTTGGGGTGCTCCAGTATTGTTCGTGAAGAAGAAAGATGGCTCAATTAGGATGTGTATTGACTATCGGCAGTTGAATAAGGTTACAATCAAGAACAAGTATCCATTGCCGAGGATAGATGACTTATTTGATCAACTTCAGGGTGCTACGGAATTCTCTAAGATAGACTTGAGATTTGATTATCATCAGCTGAGGATCAGGGCATCTGATGTGCTCAAGATGGCTTTTCGCACTCGTTATGGGCATTATGAGTTTTTGGTCATGTCGTTTGGGTTGACTAATGCCCCCGCTGCTTTTATGGAGTTGATGAATCGGGTATTCAGGCCTTATTTGGACTCGTTCGTTATTGTTTTCATTGATGATATTTTGATATACTCTCGTAGCCGAGAGGAGCATGAGTAGCACCTTAGAGTCGTCCTCCAAACTCTGAGAGGTCGGCAGTTGTAGGCCAAGTTTTCTAAGTTCGAGTTCTGCTTGAGTTTTGTGGCATTCTTGGGCCACGTTGTATCGACAGAGGGCATTCAGGTGGATCCGAAGAAAGTTTCAGCAGTTAGAGATTGGCCTAGGCCCACTTCAGCCACAGAGATTCGGAGTTTCTTGGGCCTAGCAGGCTATTATCGCCGGTTTGTGGAGGGATTTTCATCTATAGCAGCCCCTATGACCAAGTTGACGCAGAAGAGTGCTCAGTTCAGATGGTCTGAGGAGTGTGAGGCGAGCTTTCAGAAGCTCAAGACAGCATTGACCACAACACCAATGTTGGTATTGCCCACAGGTTCAGGTTTGTATACCGTGTATTGTGATGCTTCACGGGTTGGACTTGGTGCGGTATTGATGCAGGAGGGCAAGGTTATAGCCTACATTTCTCGTCAGTTGAAGATTCATGAGAAGAACTATCCAGTCTAAGATTTGGAGCTTGCAGCTATTGTTCATGCCTTCAAGATTTGGAGGCACTATTTGTATGGGGTGCCGTGTGAGGTATTCACTGATCATAAGAGTTTG
>MDKH01110631.1:0-52573 GCA_005239495.1 Nicotiana undulata
GTGAGGTTGCGGGCCTATATTGTGTGTGATTTATGCCATGATGTGGCTTATTATAGCGTTTGGCATGTAGGAGCCCCTCCGGGGTCTGTAACACACCCCCAGTGAGCGTCGGTACCGATTGAGTGATGCCTGATGGGAAAAGTGATTGAGCGATGCCTGATGGGCAGAGTGATTGAGTGATGCCTGATGGGAAGAGTGATTGTGAGGTTGCCTTATGGGCAAAGTGATTGTGAGGATGCCTGATGGGCAGAGTGATTGTGAGGTTGCCTGATGGGCAGAGTGATTGTGAGGTTTCCTGATGGGCAGAGTGATTGTGAGGATGCCTGATGGGCAGAGTGATTGTGAGGTTGCTTGATGGGCAGAGTGATTGTGATGTTGCCTGATGGGTAGAGTGATTGTGAGGATGCCTGACGGGCAGAGTGATTGTGAGGTTGCCTGATGGGCAGAGTGAATGTGAGGTTGTCTGATGGGCAGAGTGATTGTGAGGTTGCCTGATGGGTAGAGTGATGGTGAGGTTGCCTGATGGGCTAATACTGAAAGATATTGTGATGAGAAATGATTATGTCTCGAGGGGCAGTTTTATGAATATTTTTACTGAGTTTTCAAATTATGAATTACTTCGTTTTCAAACTGGCCTTTACTGAGAACTCTACTGAGATATACTAATATTACACATGTTTTCAAAGGTTTTCTGGAAACTGATTTCGAACTTATTTTTTGATGAATACTACATGGTGACTTGGTGTTTTACTGGTTTATGGAATTGTGTATTTGTTATGTGTGTTTACATTACTCAGATTGTGATTTATTTTCATTACTACTGAGTTGGCGTACTCATAAAGACTCCATGTGCCTCTGTGCACAGATTCAGGTGACGGTCTGGAGTAGTAGCACTTTTTGCTTGTTCGTTAGCGGATTTCACTGGATTTCGAGGTAGCTGTCCAGCGTCCACAGCTTCTCCACTTCCCTTCCTTATTATGTTTTTAGCATTTGACTCAGAGACACATATTATAGTTTTAGAAGAGTTAGATTTATTTCCATAGATGCTCATGACTATTGACTCCAGTTCTTGGGAGGTTGTGTAGGCTAATATAGGAATGCTAAGACATTAATTTCATTATTTATGCTATGGTTGCATGCTTATTGTTAAATTGTGAACGGTTATAATTGAAAAAAAGCGTAGTAATGTAATGGTTGGCTAGCCTAGTTCCACGATAGGCGCCATCACGGCCTGGTAGGATTTGGGGTCGTGACAAGTTGGTATTAGAGCACTAGGTTGCATAGGACTCAACGGTCATGAGCAGGTTTAGTAGAGTCTTGCGGATCGGTACGGAGACGTCTGTACTTATCTTCGAGAGGCTGCAGAACTTTTAGGAAACATCTTTATTTTCTTGAACTCTTTCGTGCCAATCTATTGACTCTTGAAATCTAAACTTACATTGTTTCATTCTCTCACAGATGGTGAGGACACGCAATACCGATCAGGGTGACCAGGCACCATCCATACCCACAAGGGGTCGAGGCCGTGGTAGAGGTAGGGGACCAGCTCAGGCATCAGTCGGGGTGGTACCACAGGATCCCCCTTATCGCTCAGGATCAGGTTCCAGCTGATGGTGCTCCAGCGGGACAGGCTCATGCACTGGCAGTGCCTATTGTTATTCCGAGTCTTCAAGAGACACTGGCTCAGATATTGATGGTGTGTTCCAGTTTAGCTCAGGCAGTAACTATGTCCACTACTGCCAATACAGCGCAGACCGGGGGAGGCAATCAAACTCCAGCTGCCCAGACACCTGAGCAGGTGGTACGGGGTATTCAGGCACCAGGAGCAGCCCCAGCTCAGCCGGTTGCTCCAGATCAGGATTTTGTGGTCGCTGCTATGCTTGAGGATGAGCAGCATAGGTTGGAGAGGTTCAGCAGACTTAAGCCTCCGACCTTCAGTGGCATAGAGGGTGAGGACGCCCAAGGTTTTCTTGATAAATGCCAGAGGATACTACGTATTTCGGGTATTTTGGAGACCAATGGGGTCTTGTTTGTTACATTTCAGTTTGCGGGTGCTGCATTTACTTGGTGGGAATTATTCGAGAGGTATAGGCCGGTCGATTCAACACCTCTCACCTAGCAGCAGTTCTCCACGATCTTTTTGGAGAAATATGTTCTTCAGTCCCACAGAGAGGAGCAGCGTAGGCAGTTTGAGAAGCTGCGCTAGGGAGAATTATCAGTCACCCAGTACGAGATAAGGTTTTCTGATTTAGCCAGACATGCGTCTGAGATTGCCCCTACTGACAGGGAGAGGATTAGGAGGTTCGTAGATGGTCTTACTTATCAGCTTCGGATCTTGATGACCATAGAAAGGTTGTCTGGAGCTACATTTGAGCAGGTTGTTGACATTGCTCGGGATATTGAGTTGGTTCGTAGGCAGGATCATGAGGAAAGAGAGGTTAAGAGGCCTCAGGGATCAGGTAATTTCAGTGGTGCCCCTTCCAGAGGGCAATTTCACCCTAACCGAGGTCGTTCATTTAGACCTCCACAGTCAGTTTGCCCAGCGTACAGTGGTGTATCGTCGGGGCAGGGTCCTCGCTATTCTCATCAGGGACGTTCATCTTTTAGTTCCCTTCCAGCTTAGAGCTCCGCCCGAGCATCATCATATCAGGGTTCTTTTATGCATGGTTCGTCTGGTGGTTATCATGGTGGCAAGGGTTTTTGTCAGTTTTCATCTCCAACTCCAGGTAATTCATCCCAGCAGAGAGTTTAGCCCAGCAGAGAGTTCAGCCCTCGGCTTTAGCCCCAGTCATTTCACCACCTACCCAGGTCGCTAGGGGTGGTGGTCAGGCAGCTAGAGGCCGTCCTAGAGGGGGAGGTCGAGCAGGTGGAGGCCAGCCACGTATTTATGCACTTCCGGCTAGGCCTGATGCTATGGCTTCCGATGCGGTGATTACAGGTACTATTTCAGTTTGTCACAGTGATGCTTTGGCTTTATTTAACCCGGGTTCCACGTACTCTTATGTCTCGTCCTATTTTGCTCATTTTCTAAATATGCCCCGTGAGTCTCTAGTTACTTCTGTTCATGTTTCGACTCCGGTGGGTGATACTATTGTTGTGGACCGTGTGTACCGGCCGTGTCTTATATCTATTGGGGGTCTGAAGACCCGAGTGGACTTGATGTTACTAAGTATGGAAGATTTTGATGTAGTTCTGGGCATGGATTGATTATCCCCATGTCATGCTATTCTTGATTGTCACGCTAAGACCGTTACCTTAGCTATGCCCGGAGTTCCGAGAGTTGAGTGGAGGGGGTCTATAGAGCATGTGCCTAGCAGAGTGATTTATTATTTAAAGGTTCAACGTATGGTTGAGAAAGGGTGTGAATCTTATCTCGCATTTGTGAGGGATGTTGTTAGTGAGACCCCATCTGTTGATTTTGTCCCTGTAGTCCATGATTTTCCAAATGTATTCCCTGCAGACCTGCCAGGCATGCCACCAGATAGGAATATTGATTTTGGTATTGACCTGGTGCTAGATACTCATCCTATCTCTATTCCACCTTACCGTATGGCACCAGCAGAGTTGAAAGAATTAAAAGAGCATCTTCAGTAACTCTTAGATAAGGGGTTCATTCGGCCTACTGTGTCGCCTTGGGGTGCGCCGGTGTTGTTTCTGAAAAAGAAGGATGGTTCGATGCGCATGTGTATTGACTATAGACAATTGAATAAGGTTGCAGTGAAGAATCGTTATCGGTTGCCTCGTATTGATGACTTATTTGATCAGCTTCAGGGAGCTAAGGTATTCTCCAAGATCGACTTGAGGTCGGGGTATCATCAGTTGAAGATTCGGGATTCTGATATTCCGAAGACGGCTTTCAGGACCAGATACGGTCATTATGAGTTTTTGGTTATGTCATTTGGGCTGACCAATGCCCCAGCAGCGTTCATGCAATTGATGAACAACGTGTTTCAGCCCTATCTTGATACTTTCGTTATTGTATTCATTGATGACATCCTGGTTTATTCTCGTAGCCAGGAAGAGCATGCTCAGCACTTGAGAATCGTGTTGAAGAAATTGAGAGAGGATAAGCTTTATGCAAAACTCTCTAAGTGTGGGTTTTGGCTTGGTTCAGTAGCTTTCTTGGGGCACGTGGTGTCTAGTGAGGGTATTCACGTTGATCCGAAGAAGATTGAGGCGGTGTAGAGTTGGCCTAGACCGTCTTCAGCTACAGAGATTCAGAGTTTCCTTGGTCTGGCGGGTTACTACCGTCGCTTTGTGGAAGGATTTTCTTCTATTGCTTCACCTCTGACCAAATTGACACAGAAGGGTGTTCTATTCAGATGGTCCTATGAATGTGAGGAGAGCTTTCAAAAGCTCAATTCGGCATTGACCACAGCTCCAGTATTAGTGTTTCCTACTGGTTTGGGTTCTTACACGGTTTATTGTGATGCTTCTAGAGTTGGCTTGGGAGCGGTGTTGATGCAGGATGGTAGGGTAATTGCCTACGTGTCGAGACAGTTGAAGGTGCACGAGAAGATTTATCCAGTGCACGATCTGGAGTTAGCTGCTATTGTTCATGCCTTGAAGATTTGGCGGCATTATTTGTATGGGGTACAGTGTGAGATTTACACCGATCATCGTAGTTTGCAGTATATTCTGAGGCAGAAGAACTTGAATTTGCGGCAGATGAGATGGTTGGAGCTTCTCAAGGACTATGACTTGACTATTTTGTACAATCCGGGGAAGGCCAATGTGGTCGCCGATGCCTTGAGTCGCAGAGCCGAGAGTTTGGGAAGTCTAGCTTATCTTTCAGCAGCAGATCGACCTTTAGCCCTAGATGTTCAGGCTTTAGCAGGTCAGTTAGTGAGGTTGGATTTGTCAGACCCTCCACGGGTGGTAGCTAGGATGGCTTCCCTGTCTTCTTTATTTGATCAGATTAAGGCACAGAAGTATGATGACCGGCACTTATTAGTTCTTCAGGATAGAGTTCGTCGGGGCGATTTCAGAGATGTGACTATTGGTGATGATGGAGTTATGAGGATGCAGGGCCGCATTTGTGTGCCCAATGTAGCTGGTATTCGAGAGTTGATATTAGCAGAGGCTCACATCTCGCGGTATTATATTCATCCGGGTGCCGCAAAGATGTATCAGGATCTGAAACAAAAGTATTGTTGGAGGCGGATGAAGAGAGATATTGTTGAGTATGTAGCACGGTGTCTCAACTGCCAGCAGGTCAAGTATGAGCACCAGAGACCAGGTGGTTTGCTTCAGAGGTTAGATTTTCCGTAGTGGAAGTGGGAGCGGATTACTATGGACTTTGTAGTTGGGCTTCCACGGACTTCGAAGGGTTTTGATGCTATTTGGGTCATTGTGGATAGATTTACCAAGTCCGCGCATTTCATTCCTGTCAGTACTACTTATACTTCAGAGCGGTTAGTTGGTATTTACATTAAGGAGATTGTCCGGTTGCATGGAGTTCCGGTTTCTATTATTTCTGACAGAAGTACTCAATTTTGGAGAGTTGTACAGAGAGGTATGGGTACTGATGTAGAGTTGAGCACTGCATTTCATCCTCAGACCGACGGGCAGTCAGAACGGACTATTCAGATATTGGAAGATATGCTACGGTCTTGTGTGATTGATTTTGGTGATGGGATCAGTTTCTTCCACTAGCGGAGTTTGCATATAATAACAGCTATCAGTCCAGTATTTAGATGGCCCCGTATGAAGCTCTATATGGTAGGAGGTGTAGATCTCCGGTTGGTTGGTTCGATCCTGGTGAGGCTAAGTTATTGGGCACAAATTTGATTCAGGATGCGTTAGAGAAGGTGAAGTTGATTCAGGAGCGGCTTCGCACGGCGCAGTCTAGACAGAAGAATTATGCGGACCAAAAGGTTCGGGATGTGTCATTTATGGAAGGTGAGAAGGTACTGCTAAAAGTATCACCCATGAAGGGTGTTATGAGGTTCGGAAAGAGAGGAAAGTTGAGTCCTCAGTTTATTGGTCCTTTTGAGATGCTTCAAAAGGTTGGAGAGGTGGCTTATAGACTTGCTTTGCCACCCAGCGTGTCAAGTGTTCATCCGGTGTTTCATGTGTCGATGCTCAAAAAATACGTTGGTGATCCGTCTCATGTGTTAGACTTCAGTACAGTTCAACTTGAGGGTGATATGTCATAGCCAGTAGCAATTTTGGCTCGTAAGGTCAGAAAGCTGAGATCTAAGGAGATAGCATCAGTGAAGGTGCATTGGAGAGGTCAGCCAGTGGAGGAGGCTACTTGGGAGACCGAGCGGGAGATGCAGAGCAAATATCCGCACTTGTTTGAGACTCCAGGTATGTTTCTAGACTCGTTCGAGGACGAACGTTTGTTTAAGAGGGGGAGAATGTAACGACCCGGTCTGTCATTACGTAAAATCTGCATTATAATTGTTGTTATTGACTTGTTATAGATTGGTTATACTGTATTTGATGTATTAGAGTTGATAGGCTTGAATTGGCGAAAGTTCATTTTTGGCGATTTCAGGTCGGCAGTGGAAAATAGGCTATCGGGGTCGGAATGGAATTCCGACAGTTGGAAAAGGTTCGTAATGTCATTTTGGATGTGTCTGCAAAATTTTAGGTCAAAGTTCTTAGGCTTGAATCGATGTAATTTTGGTGTTTTGATGTTAGTTTTGGTGTTTCGAGAGTGAAACTAAGTTTGAATGATGTTATGGGATGTGTTGGTATATTTGGTTGGGATCCCGAAGGGCTCGGGATGGATTTCAGATGAATAACGAGAAGTTCGGAATTGGGAACTTGCAGCAAACAGCTGCTGATGCTTTTCTTCTGTGATTTCCGCACCTGCGGATGTTTGATCGCAGGAGCGGCAAAATGCACGCAGGTGCGAAGTTGGGTGAGATGAGGGAATTCCGCAGGTGCGAGGTATTTTCTGCACCTGCGAAGCCGCAGATGCGGAAGGACAAGTGCAGGTGCGGAGGCTGGATTTTGGGGATTCTCCGCAGGTGCGGACCTGGGACCGCAGGTGCACTAAAGTGGCCGGAGGCACGGAACCACTGTTCAGAAATATAAAATAAACCCTCAGCGACTTAAACCTTATTTTCACCATTGTTGTACGGAAAAGAGCTCTTGGGGGCGATTTTGAAGAGGGAAACGCTTGTTCTTCATAGAGGTAAGTGTTTTGATCATTAAAACTCGATTATGGATGATTATAGAACATAAAACCAGTGTAAATTCATGGAAAATCAGTAGAAAAATTGGGTTTTAGGGCTTGAGATTATGAGACCTTTAGGGGTCGAATTGAGGGGTCAAACAAACTCCGATTTTGGTGTTCTTTAGATGTACGGACTCGTGAGAAAACGAGAACACTTTTGTATAAAAAATTTTGAGTTTCGGGACGCGGGCTCGGGGGTCGGGTTTTGACCGGTTTCGAATTTTCGGGTTAAATTCGATATTTTTCAATTGGAATTCGTTCCTTAAGCATATATTGATGATAAAAATCTGAAATTGGTAGATTTGGAGCCTTCGGAGGTTGATTCGAGAGGCAAGCGCATTGCGGAATAGTTCTGGGCTAGTTTTGAGGTAAGTAATGTCTTTATATCCTGTCCTTAGGGTATGAAACCCCGGACTATGCACCCTTTCATGGGTTTTGAAATGCAAAGGTTGAAACTTTGGAGATATATTCCTTACTTAGGCGACTATTGAGTTGCGAAACGGTTTTTAAAGCTTATTTCCAATAGTACTATATATATATATACTTGATATGATTTGGTCTGTAAGCCATGCTTGGGGCCTAGTGCCGATCTGTTTACCCCTTGGGGGATGTGTTTACTATATTTTCCTCACTGGTATGTTACGATTTTTCACTCAGTCTTTTATGTGAATTGTTTTGACACTCAGAGTATTTTGATACTACTTCTTGAAAATGAAACACTATTTTTGGGTCGAGAACCCGATATATTTATGGCCTGAAGGGCAAATTGAGAGTGTCTGACTGAGTGAGGCTACTGGCCTATATTGTGAGGATGTTATGATATAAGTGAGGCTGCTGGCCTACATTGTGAGGATGATATGATATGAGTGAGGTTGAGGGCCTATATTGTGTGTGATTTATGCCATGGTGTGGCTTATTATAGCGTTTGGGATGTAGGAGCCCCTCCGGAGTCTGTAACACACCCCCAGTGAGTGCCGGTACCGATTAAGTGATGCCTGATGGGCAGAGTGATTGAGTGATGCCTGATGGGCAGAGTGATTGAGTGATGCCTGATGGGCAGAGTGATTGTGAGGTTGCCTGATGGGCAGAGTGATTGTTAGGATGCCTGATGGGCAGAGTGATTGTGAGGTTGCCTGATGGGCAGAGTGATTGTGAGGTTGCCTGATGGGCAGAGTGATGGTGAGGTTGCCTGATGGGCTAATACTGAAAGATATTGTGATGAGAAATGATTATGGCCCGAGGGGCAGTTTTATGAAGATTTTTACTGAGTTTTTAAATTATGAATTACTTCATTTTCAAACTGGCCTTTACTGAGAACTCTACTGAGATATACTAATATTACACATGTTTTCAAAGGTTTTCTGGAAACTGATTCGAACTTATTATTTGATGAATACTACATGGTGACTTAGTGTTTTACTGGTTTGTGGAATTGTGTATCTGTTCTGTGTGTTTATATTACTCAGACTGTGATTTATTTTCATTACTACTGAGTTGACGTACTCATAAAGACTCATTGTGCCTCTGTGCACAGATTCAGGTGACGGTCTGGAGAAGTAGCAGTTTTTGCTAGTGCGTTAGCGGATTTCATGGGATTTCGAGGTAGCTATCCAGCGTCCACAGCTTCTCCACTTCCTTTCCTTATTATGTTTTTAGCATTTGACTCAGAGACACATATTATAGTTTTAGAAGAGTTAGATTTATTTTCATAGATGCGCATGACTATTGACTCCAGTTCTTGGGAGGTTGTGTAGGCTAATATGGGAACGCTAAGACATTAATTTCATTATTTATGCTATGGTTGCATGCTTATTGTTAAATTTTGAACGGTTATAATTAAATAAAAGCGTAGTAATGTGATGGTTGGCTAGCCTAGTTCCACGATAGGCGCCATTATGGCCTGGTAGGATTTGGGGTCGTGACAAAGAGTGTTAGCATCACATTTGTTATTTGAAAATTTCCCGCCCGGATTCTAGGCGGGACAATAACACTAGCATTACCATCGTTTGGAAGGACCCGAGGGGCAGCTCTGGGAGCTGGTGGCAGGGGAGGGTCTGGCGGATCCTTTGGGAAACGTCATAGAGGAGGTATATGACAACCAAGGAGGTACTTGGTTTATTTCATCTTCTTGGTTGTCATATACCTCCTCTATGACGTTTCCTAAAGGATCCGCCATTAGAACCTGAAGTGATTCAACACACACGTTAACATAAAAAGGAAAGAAAAACACTTAACACCACTATTCACGTAGATTATCAACACCGTATAACTCCCCGGCAACGGCGCCAAAAAGTGATCGGCGCTCACCTACACTACTATAAAGTAGCAAGATGAGGGTCGGAGCAGCTTTTACCCGAAGGATCGGGATCGATTCCACAAAGAGTTATGAATATTGGAGTTCAGTTTCTAGATAATCTAGTAGTGGTTTGTGCCCTTAATTTCACTTTTCATACTTTTTTATTTGACAATTATACTACGGTTTTTACTAATGGTAATTTGCTAATTAACTAACTAATGTCTTTTTGGTTATTTTCTTAATGGATAAAAGGTACTAGGGTTATGACTTTCCCCTAGGAAAATATTTAACGGGATCCAATACCTAAGGCAAAGATGTTAAACAACGAGGACATGGCATAACCAATGCACGGAATTAGCCACTCTATACCTCTCGGTAGTTTGAGTGGATTTTCCCTAATTGCCTCTCTCAAGGTCAATTGGGTGTCAAAATTATGCAAGCAATATTGGCTCAAGTAGGGTTTTACTATCTCTAGGTTTAACCCGTTAATTGGGACTATCAATCTCTTGATTTCGTCCCAATTCCTTGTTGGGCTGATTTTCTAGACTCAAGTTCTCTTTCTCAAGAAGAACCCAAGTCAAATAAACACCAATTAGTGTTTGCAACCACCAATTTTAACATGGAAACCAAAAATCAGCCCAAATACCAAGTACCCATACATATCTAAGCTTTAATTTAAAGGACCCATTAAACACTCACACTAGGGTTGAGCCACAACCCTAGCTAATGGGTTTAGCTACTCATAATAACTGAAGAAATTAGAGAAATAGATGAAGCAAAACCCATATAATTGAATTATAAACTAAAATTGAAAAATTCAATATTGAAATCCTTCTAAAAGTACTCAAAAAGCTGAAGAAAAGTCGTTCACGAGCTCCCTACTATATCTCAGTACAAAAATTAGCCTAAAAATAAGAAAAGAAACTATTTATACTTGGCCGAACTTTCTGGACAAAAATACCCCTGCGGGGTCATCGTGGACCGCACAAAATGGACCGCGGTCGCGGTGAGACTTTTAGCTTACAAAACTGGGCCACTGAACTTGGCCACCGCGGCCCGCGTAAAATGCACTGCGGCCGCCGTGGATTCAGTGCGGACCGCGAAGAAAGGACTGCGGTCCGCGTTGGTCTTCTAGCCTTAAATCTCAATGCCCTCTGAATCTCTTTAGTGCGGACCGCGTAAAATGGATTGCGGTCCGCGTTAGTCTTGGCCTTCAAAATATTCCCTCTGAATCTATCCACCGCGGTCCGTGTTGAAATTTTCCTTGGAAAGCACTCTCTGAATCTCTTCAGTGTGGACCGCATAAAATGGACCGCGGTCCGCATTAGTCAATTGAACTCTGCATGTGCTTGGTCTTGGTACTTATGCAGGTTTCACTCCTTTTTGAGCAGGTCTTCGACTGTTTGTCATCCTTTTTTACTAAACCCTGCAACAAGCACAACAAGTAAGCCTTTGGGACTATTTTGCATACAATTGTATCCAAAACTTAAGTACGAAAGAGTGTAAAATAAGGTAAAATCCCTAGTTATCAATATGTGAAGCCGATATCCCCATCTTTTCCCGATTCAAGTACCTTTCTATGTCCGTTCGAGGACGAACGTTTGTTTTAGAGGTGGAGATTGTGATGACCCAAAAGGTCATCCCGTGTATTTTTAGTAATTCTGTGTCCCGAGGTCTTGAAAACCTCCTTCTATCTCACCTCGATTTGCATGCGCAGCCCGGGCGTGTAGCCGGGAAGCCTTTATGTGAAAAACTAAGGAAATTAGCAATTCTGAATTTGAAATGTGAATAAAGTTGACTTTGGTCAATATTTTTGGTAAACGAACCGGACCCGTAATTTGACGGTTCCGGAGGGTCCGTAGGAAAATATGGGCTTGGGCGTATGCCCGGAATCGAATTTCGAGGTCCCAAGTCCGAGAAATGAATTTTTAAAAGAAATTATGTTCTGAAAAATATAAGAGAATTCTAAAGAGTAATTATATGTGAAACATGTGGTATCGGGATCGTATCTTGGTTCCGGAGCCCGGTACAGGTTCGATGTAATATTTATGTCATATCTGTAAAGTTTGGTAAGAAACGGACTTCATTAGATGTGATTCGGACCTTAAATGCAAATTTTGATGTTTAAAGAAGTTTTGAGAAATTTCATTCATTTTGGGGTTTAATTCGATGTTTATGATGTTATTTTGGTGATTTGATTACACGAATAAGTCCGTAGGATATTTTCGAGGTTGTGTGCACATTTGGTTCGGAGGGCTCGGGTGTGTTTCGGGTAGGTCCCAGGATATTTTTAGGCTTAAAACATAGTTGTTGCAGGTCAGAGAAGTGAAATCTCTTAACCCACCAGCGAGGTCCGCGCTGGATGCGGTAAGGGCCTTCGCGACCGCACTCGATTTTGTGCGGTCCGCGGTGGTGAAGCTGGATCACTGGTCCGACTTCGGAGGCCTATATCTTTTGATCTACAAAGCATATTTAGATGCTTCAAAAACGAAAGTTGTAGCGCTTCGTGTCTAGTTTTCAGAAAAGTAAGGACATCCCAATTTCGACATCTGTAGAGAAAGGTATGGCAAAAATACTAAAGCATGTCACTGCAGTCATTTTTCTTTGTTTTCTTCGTTTTGTTTTTGTTTTTATTTGTGCGGCCGCACTCCCTTTTTGTGCAGTCCGCAATGGGCCATGAGGGGGGTATATATAAATGGGATTTTCAGTTATTTTTTATTTTTCAAAACCCTAAAAACATAAGAGGCGATTTTCCAAACACTCTTTCTTCCCCGAAACATTAGTAAGTGATTTCTAACTCATTTTCTTTACTCCTTAACTTTGTTTTACAAGATTTCATCCTAGAATCTAGGGTTTTCATGGTGGAATTGGAAATTTTGGGTAAAACCTAGGAATATTGAAATTTGAGGATTTAGACCTCAAATTGAGGTCGGATTCCAAAACCATTTATATATAGGGGCTCGGGGGTGAATGGGTAATCGGGTTTTGCTCCGAATTTCGGGTTTGGACCGCGCGATCCTAGGGTCGATTTTTGACTTTTTAGGGAAAACTTTAGAAAACTCATTTCCATGCATTAGAATTGATTCATTTAGCATTTATTGATATAATTAAGTAACTTGTGGCTAGATACGAGCGAGTTGGTGGTGGAATCAAGAGGTAAAGCGGTAGTTGAGGCTTGAATTGTGTTCGTGGCATCGAGGTAAGTGTTTGGCCTAACCTTAGCTTGAGGGAATAGGTGTTGAGTCTTATTTGCTACGTGTTTATTCCATGTCTAATGTATAGGTGAGATGACGAGTACCTATATGTTGTGGTCAAGCATGCCCGTGAGTCGAATATGAGTAATTATGTGGTTTTCATTGAGGTTATTGTGTTTAATATCAATTTGGCAGTTATTCATTTGAGAAAATTCTTGGTTGTGAATACTGTTGAGTATTTGATCGGTTGAAAAATATTTTGTTAAATTATACACTTGTATAGGATTGCTTATAGATGCGTCCCTTGCCCTGGACGGTATTATTTCCGTTGATTATTCCTTTGCATTTATGGTTTCTTATTGTTGATTTTCTTGCCAAACTGATGTTTTTGATATTTATGCACGAGGGGGCATTCTGTGCCATGTTTAAGTTATTTATGCACGAGGGGACATTCCATGCCATGTTTATGTTATTTATGCACGAGGGGACATTCCGTGCCATGTTTATGGTATTTATGCACGAGGGGACATTCTGTGCCATGTTTATGTTATTTATGCACGAGGGGACATTCTGTGCCACGTTTATGTTGTTTATGCACGAGGGGACATTCCGTGCCGTGTTTATGATTATTATGCACGAGGGAACATTATGTGTCGTGTTTATGATTATTATGCACGAGGGGACATTCTGTGCCGTGTTGGTGATATTTATGCACGAGGGGACATTCTGTGCCATGATTGTGATAATATATGCACGAGGGGACATTCCGTGTCGTGTTATGATGCTTTAGCACGAGGGGACATGTCGTGTCGTTTCTTTTCAATTGTTTATTTTGTGTTATTAATCCTCGTTGTTATTTTTGATATTTGAACTGCTACCTCGATCCGTCATTTCAGTAATTGCTACCCTTTTTCCCCAGCATGTTTCCCCGTTATTGTACTTAACTGTTTACTCCTTGTTGTTATTTCCTGTTATATTTTATTTAAACTGCACAGGTGATATTATTTGTGGTGTCCTAGACTCGTCACTACTTCGCCGAGGTTAGGCTCGGCACTTACTCAGTACATGGGGTGGGTTGTACTGATGTTGCACCTGCACTTCTTTATGTTGTGCAGATCTCGGTACCGGACCCAGTGGACACTGATCGAGGAGGCTTCCTTCAGTCCACCAGGCAACACTAAGGTAGTCCTGCAGGCGTCTGCAGGCCTTGGTGTCACCTCATATCATACTTCTTCTCCTGTCTTTACGTAGTTCTGAGACAGTAGTACTTCGTTTATTCATACCTTTATTTGTAACAATCTTAGACAGTCCGTGAAATTGTGACACCAGATTTTGGTAGTTGTTATTAAGAATTTTGTAATACTATTTACTTAAGTTGTTAGATTTCATTTCTTTCGCACTTTGATTTCTAATTGTTCTTGTACATCACTGTAAAATGCTAAATAATAAAGGAACAAGCTATAATAACTACTAACGTTGGCTTGTCTAGCGGGTTCAATGTTAGACTCCATCACGGTCCCGACGGTGTGATTTCGGGCCGTGACATGCGGAGGCCAACTTGAGCCCTTATTTGTTTATAAATGAATGTCCTAACTGTTTTGTCTGTCGCTTCGTATTTTCCCCTTTTGAGAAACCTAGGTTAAGGTCTAGAACTACCTAAATAGAGGTCCAAAGCCTCCTGGATCATAGGTATGGGACGGGTAGTGCACGCATAGGGTACGATCTAGAATTGACTAGAGCGTTTTACGTAAATAACTTAAAGATAGTAATCGAGTAGCATGAGATGATAGTCTGTGCCCACTGAATAATATGAGTAACACCCCCATCTTGGGGAAGTTACGAACTATTATTTATGTTGCACGGGGTGATCCTTTAGGCTAAAAAACTTAGGACCACTCATTCCTATTAAAACAATTCTCTCTTTCCCTATTAGACTAATTCATATAATTGATATTGGCCGGGACCCACAGTTGTGGACCTCGAATAGTGCCTAATACCTTCTCTTCGAGGTAATTTCGAGCCCTTACTCGATCTTTGGTGACGCAAACTAGTTAAACAGAGTCATCTGCAAATAGGTGCCCTAACGCACCTTAATCCGTTAGGTGGCGACTCTCTCTTTTAAAACCCTTCCTTAAAGAGTTGTCAATGTCGAAACTCGATTTCGCGAGAAAAAGGGGGTGCGACACAAGTCACATAAAGCTTTGTCGAAATCGGCACTCCCAATAGTGCACGGGATTGTAAAAGCACCGGGGTCTTCCAACTTTGGATCCATGGAATGCACTATGGCACTCACTTGATGTGTTGTTTTGATTGTTTCACAGTTCATTGATCTCTTCTTTGTTACCAAGTCCTTCATGAACTTGGCATATCTCGGCATTTGTTCTAAGGCTTCAAGCAATGGAAAATTTATGGACAAACTTTTCATCATATCAATGAATTTCTGGAATCGATTCTCATTGTTTTGCTTTGCAAGCCTTTGAGTATATGGTGGAGGAGGCCTTGTCAAAAGAGCCTTGGCTTTGGCCACTACCGGATCCGGTATGTATATCACATGCTCCCTAGACGGGTTCACATCATTTTGTGTCTCCTCCACTTTCTCATCAATGTCTATCCTCACCTCATCATCTGCTTGAACATCATTGCTTGACTCATCATCATCTTGCACCAACATATCACCATTCACATTCATTCTTTTATTTGAGGTACTAGCAACTCCACCTCTGCCACTTCTTCGGGTATGCTACCGTATCACTTGGTAATGCCCCCTTAGGGCGAGTGTGATGACCCAAAAAGGGTCATCTTATGAATTAAGATTCCCTTCCAAGATCATAGGACTTCAAGAGACTAATTTTAATTACCTTGATTTGTGTGCGAGGTCCGGGCGTGAATCCAGAAAGCTTTTATATGAAAATAGGAGAAATAGTAATTTTAGAGTTAAAAGTTTGACTTTAGCTGACTTTGGTCAATATTTTGAGTAAACGGACCCGGATCTGTGTTCCGACGATCTCGAGAGGTCCGCAGTAAAATATGAGACTTGGGCATATGCCCGGAATCGAATTCCGGGGTCCCTAACCTTAGAAGACAATTTTTGAAGAAAATTGTTGTGCTGGTTTTTAAAGGAAATAAAGAAATGAATTAGTGTTTGAACTCGTTGGTATCGGGTCGGTATTTTGGTTCCGAATCTCGGTACAAGTTTGTTATGATATTTAAGTCCTATCTGTGAAATTTGGTGAGAATTGGAACTGATTTGACGTGATTTGGACGTCCGGTTGAAAAGCTAGAAAATTTGAATGTTCTTGAGCAAATCATGAGTTTTGAAGTTAAATTCGTAGTTTTTGATGATATATTGATGATTTGATCGCACGCGCAAGTCCGTATGATGTTTATAGACTTGCGTGCATGTTTGGTTTGGAGCCCCGTGGGCTCGAGTGAGTTTTGGGGGTAGGCTACGGAATGTGTAGACTTAGAGGAAAATTGCAGCAAAATCTGGTGTTGGCAGGCCCCTTAGCGAGATCAGGCTTCGCAAATGCGAAGTCCTAGGCCAGCCCCAGATCTCGCAACCGCGAGACTCTGGCCGTGAATGCGAGTTGCCTATATGTCGCAAATGCGATATTTTTCTTGCATTTGCGATGGTAGCAGAAATTTGAAGGGTTCGCAAATGTGATACCTGCGACCTATTTATTGGAATTTTGACGGGTTTTTCACTACTTTTTCAATTCTCCCAAACCCTAAACCTCCATAAATGATTTTTCAAAAAACCAAACTTCTCCAAATCATTGGTAAGTGATCTCTAACAAATTTCTTTCATTCCTTAACAACTTTTAACAAGATTTCAACCAAAAATCTAGAGTTTTCATGGTAAAAATTGGGATTTTTGGGTAGAACTTAGGAATTTCGAAATTTGGGAATTTAGACCTCGAATTGAGGTCGGATTCCAAAACCAATTGTATATCCGGGCTCGGGGGAGAATGGGTAAACGGGTTCTGGTCCAAACCTCGAGTTTAGACCAAGCGGGTCTGGGGTCAATTTTTGTGATTTGATAAGAAAACATAGAAAAACCATAGTTTGCATTATAGATAATTCCTTTAAACAATAATTGAAAATATTGAGCCAATTGTGATTAGATTCGAATGGATTAGAGGCAAATCCTAAAGGAAAAGTTGTGCTAGAGCAGTGATTTGCTAGCGACATCAAGGTAAGTGCTTGGTTTAACATGGACTTGAGGAAATAGGAATCCCCAATCTGATTGTTATGTGAAATTGCTTGTGTGGTGTGTATAGGTGAGGTGACGAGTACCTATGCACTACCAAATTGTCTGCCTAACATGATCCCCTCCCCGTTTTCAATTATTTGCTTCCTAGCTTAATAATTTCATGATCATTGAGGCTTACATGTCTACTTGGTTTCATTAAATTATTGTTAAGTATTGTTTCAAGTATTTTAGAAGTGTTGGTTGTTCCCTTGGTTTTTGTTATGATACATAAAGATTGAGTTGGATGACAGTGTTACGATATTTACATATGTTCTGGTTGCTTTCATTATGAAATGATATTTGATGAAGTTTATGAGTTATATCATTTTCTGTTTACAATTGTAGAGACAAAATGTTGTGAAAGGCTTGGCCTGAATTGTGAAAGTTTTCATATATAAATAAAGTGATATGATATACCTTGTGGGAGAGGGTTGCACGTCGCAACAGGTGTAATAAGGGTTAGGGAGGAGCAATAAGGATGGACAGGTGGGAGCGGGTTGCACGCCGCAACAAGGAGCAATAAGGGAGGACGCCTATGTTTTATTGATTATTCAAGAAAAGTAAAGATTTGTAAATCTATTGTTTTACTCTACTATTTTTTTTTTTTTTTTTTGTATTTTACACTTACTTTTATTTTAAAGTATTAATTTGGAATTTGGAAACTTATGTGAGAATTGGTTATAAATGAGGCCTGGAAAAGGCAACTGAGTTATTTTATTTATCGTTCAGTTCATTGTTCATGTTTTGTTAGAATTTCTTTCTTGCTTTATTATATATGTATAGTTACAGGTTAAGATATAATTGCCCCGCCTTAGACTCATCACTACTTCGTCGAGGTTAGGCTCGGCACTTACTTAGTACATGGGTTGGTTGTACTGATACTACACGCTGCACTATTTTTTTTGCAGACCCAGGTACTGGCCAGAGTTAGGAGATTTTAGTAGCTGACATCATTATTCGGAGACACGAGGTAGATTCGCTGGCGTTCGCAGATTCCTGGAGTCTTCTCTTAGCTTTATAGATATTGTTTTATTTCATTCAAAACAGATAGAAAATTCTTTCAGTCTATTATTTATAGTATTCTTAGAGGTTCGTGAATTGTGACACCAGACCTTGGGTAGTTGTGTAATTAGCATTAGTTCGTGGTTCCTTTATTAATTCGAATATTATTCCTCATTCCATTTATTGGAAAGTAGTAGATTTCGTGTTTATTTGGAATTGTTTATTCATGTTTAAATAGAGTGGAAAGGAAATGAGTAAATAAGTTCTAAAATTGGCTTGCCTAGCATGTTTGGTGTTAGGCGCCATCACGACCCCGAGGGTTGGTAATTTGGGTCGTGACAAGTTGGTATCAGAGCACTAGGTTGCTTAGGTCTCACAATTTACGAACAAGCTTAATAGAGTCTGAAGGATCGGTACGGAGACGTTTGTACTTATCTCTCAGAGGCTATCAAGTTAGGAAACAAACTCCGCTTTTATTTTACTCTATCGTGTGATTCTTGTTATCTCCAACATTGATGGAATTCTTCTACTCAATCACAAATGGAGGGAATACGTGCTCCTCTCCCACCCTCCACCCCCACCCCGCCGCGGACTCACTGATCAGGTTCTACCGCAACACCAGTCCTAAGCCACAAATGACGCAAGAAAACTTCCCAATAGATCACACCACTCATGGCATATGAAGATTCAAATGGGAAACAAACCCAGTACCCAATTGAAGCCAGTGAATCTCAAAGGAGACCACATACAGTTTGGAGAAACTATTTTGTGAAAATAGGAGCAAGAATTCATAATGATTATTCTGTGATAATAATCCCTACTTCAACCATTTCTTTTCAAAAAGGATCAAGGATTCATATATCGAGGTAAATCATGTTGTCACCAAACAAGCCAGAAATTTAGCATATAGGCACAACCTCAACTTAAGCCACTCATTCTTTCTAAATTAACAATTTTATCTACACTGTAAGACTGTTTCTGTAAAGAAAGTCACGAAGTTATCCATCACCGGAAAGAATCGAAACAAATTTCTCCAAAAGATCTACCGATTACCAAAGATATCACCACCAGAGTAAAACATACTATGCATAGATAACATAACAATTCCTACGAGAACAAAGTAGTGTCTCATAATCAACAAAGAACAACATACCAATTCACAATATATATATATATATAAACAAACTAAACCGTCATAGGAAAATAAAGATAAATCCTAACATCCATCCACAAGAAAATAAAATGTTTACATCCCAATCACAGTTATTCAAAGAGGCCACCTCAACCGGTAATCTAACAAATAAAGTGAAAATGATGAATGGTGCCCCCCTGAATATTGCATCATGTACTCCCCTCGCTGTCAGACTCCGTCACTCCCTCCTCTCTCTCCTCCTCAGAACAGGGAGCTAGAACATCATCCTCTTCCTCCGGCTCAGTCGATGGCAGTGGCTCATGAGGCTTCAACACCTTAAACAGCCCCTTCACACCCTTCCACATACGAGTGAAGAACTTATCTCTCTTCTTCTCCCTTTTCTTCATTCGGGCATGTGCACCTGCTATTTTGGCATGATAAGTGATGAGTGGTGATTTTACCACTCATTTTAGCCTTTTCTCATTAGATTTTGTATTGTTAAATGATAACTTGAGGTCATTTTCAGTGTGTAATTGCTCTATTTGCAGGAAAATGATGCCATGAAGTGGTTAAGGTCAAATTGGAGTGAAATTGAGCAAAAAGAGAGTAAAGAAGAGAAAAGAGGGGAGCAATGGCCGAATGCGATCACATATGCAACATGCGAATCGCATTTTGGGCCCAGAGATCGCATACCGCAACAGAAAGATGAGTCAAGTTTAATGTATGAAATGCGGTCGAACATGTGATCGCATATCGCAAATGCGGTTCGCATCTGAGTCACATCAACATCTGATGCCTGAAGCTACATTGTAAATGCGACGCACGAATGCGATCGCATATCACTAATGCGGACCGCATATCTCAAATGCGACGACCCTCTGGGACCTAGGGTTTTGATGTGCGACGGAAAGAGTGAAGATGTGAATCGCATCCCTGATATGCGACAGGGATACGATCGCATATCAGTCCGACGGGGGTGTTTTTGTCCACTTTTCACTCGAATTTTTGGCCCTCTATAAAAAGCATACCTTGGCAACATCTTAGAAATGGATTGGAACTCAATTTTTATTCATTAGAGATCGATTTTTGGGCATTTTCTTCAGCCTTGTAAATATATTTTGAGTAGAGAACAACAAGTTTTGAAGCTAGGGATTTGCACACACACTTGGGTCTTGAAGATTTCACCATTGTGGTTAAGGATTTCTTACCCATTTATGTTTATTTCTTCATTTCCTTGCTTTGTATTGTATATCTAAGTGTGTAGTATTTTTCCAACACTTGAATATGGTTTATGGGAATATTCATGTTTAAAGTGTGGATTAAATACCTTGTTGTGCTTATGTATTGAATGATTTTCATATATTTGTGAAGTGGGTGTTTGTTATTTTAATTATTCTTGTTCTTTAATGTTTCCAAAGGGATTAGCTAACCCTAGGACTCGCCCATTAACTCCGAATTAGTTTTGGAAAAGATTATTTGGGGTTGGGAAAGATTAATTAACAAGAACTTGAGGCTTTAACCCTCATTTTATAGATTCTACCTAGGGATAGGATTGAACTACTTGTAGCCAAACTCGGAAGTGCTTAATCTCCTAATTGGGTTAGGGATAATTCAATTAGGAAGTCTTGTTAGTCTTTGGGAAAAGCTAATTAAGAAATATTATCCGTGGCTAATTAACATTACCCGCTCACATTTGTAAAATCGTGAAATACATTGGATCGTTACTCGAGTGTAATACCCGAAGCATCGATACTTGTTGACCTAGATCATTTTAATTTCTTTCTAGGATAGTTTATAGTTTCGCATTTAGTTATAAACAATCATTAAAAACCCAAAATCATATTTGTTTGGCACTGCACGATAGGTGATAATTCTCTAGCATTCCTAACGCCCTCATATTGTTCTCTGTGGGATTCGACCCCAACCTTGTTGGGTTACTATATTTGACAACGATCACTTAAATTCTTTTAAGGTGTAAATTGAGCGTATCAATAAGTACTCAAGCCACCATGTGCTGTGGCCAAATCTGTGTACGCCTTCTCCAGCTGCTTCAAATGAACCCCCGATTTCTTCTGGTCATCAAGGTACTTCTTGAAGTCCTATTGAGAAACATACGCAGAGGGTGCCTCAGATGCTTCCCCCGGTCCCTGTGGAAGTCGAGATACCAGCTCGCGAACATGCCGTATCTCCTCAGAAAGCACAGCAAATAGGCCACCGGTAAAAGAAGAATATTGACTAACCTGATCAGCCTGAGGAGGCAATCCTACTTTTCTCTTCTTGCTCTTGAAAACCCCACCCTCTCCTCTATTATTCAATGGGTGGATAGGCTTACTCGGCTTTACCCAGTTGTCCCCTGGATCCTCCTCAACCCCAGCCAGCTGGCACAACTCAGTAATAAGACATGGGAATAGAAGTGACGTACCATTCAGGCAAAGATACTCCTTTAGCTCATTGACGAAGATCTCGCCAACGTTAAGTGGAGTGCCGTCAAGGATACAAGCTACCATCAGGGCTCTCAGTATGGGAACATTCCAGATGTTGGACCCGGGAGAGACACGACTGCACACGATGGCCAACCATATCTTAGCGTCAGCCGTAAACTCTTGGGATGTAATTCATTTCTTATCCACTGCCTAAGGAACATCCACACCCGAGCATAGCTTGGAAGCCAACCAATCCCCTGGAATATCATCTTTCTCACGGAATGGATCCATGTCATGGTCAGGAAGGTGGTAGATCCATTTACCGCTACTTCGGACACCGGCAAGTACAAATAGAACTTCTCATCTGCCTTCGGAGTGTGGAGCAGGGGTGGGCTCGATAGGTATCGCTTCAATTTCTCCAATGCATGCTGACATTCTGGGGTCCATGCAAAATCATTTTTCTTTTTGAGTACGGAAAAGAACATGTGGCTCTGATCTAACGACCTCAAAATGAATCGGCCCAAAGCAGCTATCCGCCCCGTTAGCCTTTGTACGGTTTTTACACTGTCCACGACGATGATGTCTTCGATGGACTTGATTTTTCGGGGTTGATCTCGATCCCCATATTCGTCACCATGAATCTTAGGAACTTTCCTGAGCCAAATCCGAAAGCACATTTCTTGGGGTTGAGTTTCATGTTGTATTTTCTCAAAATCTCAAACATTTCCTACAAATGAGCCAAAGGGTCCTCTACGCGCAGCGACTTAAGTAGCATGTCATCAATGTGAACTTCCATTGACTTAACTATTTATTCTTCGAACATCTTATTTACTAGGCGTTGGTAAGTAGCTCCTGCATTTTTTAGTCCGAAGGGCATTACATTGTAACAATATGTTCCATACTTGGTGATAAATGAGGTCTTTTCCTGGAACACACGGGTTCATCTGAATTTGATTGCACCCGAAATAGGCATCGAGAAAGGTAAGGATCTCGTGGCCGGCCATGGCATCGATCATACGATTGATGTTAGGCAGTGGAAAAGAGTATTTAGGGCATGCGTTGTTCAAATCCTCGCAATCCATACACATTCTAAGTTTGTTCCCTTTTTTAGGGACTACGACTACATTGGCTAACCATTCGGGGTATTTTACCTCCCTAATGGACCCTATCTTGAGAATTTTAGTTACCTCTTCCTATATGAATGCATATTTTACCTCGGAATGGGGCCTTCTCTTTTGTTTCACTGGTTTGAACATGTGTCGAGGCTAGCCGATGTGTTGTTATCTCCGGTGGGATCCTTGTCATGTCTAAATGGGACCAAGCAAAACAATCTATGTTATCGATAAGTAATTGAATGAGTTTTTTCCTGAGTTAGGGGGTTAATCATGTTCCCAGGTATACTTTTCGCTTGGGCAGATGCTCGATTAGTATCATATGTTCCAGCTCCTCGACCATAGACTTAGTAGCATCTGATTCCTCGGGAACAACGAAAGTTCGAGGAGTAAGGAAATCCTCTTCTTCTTCTTCGATTACCTGTTCCTCCGAATCGATCGAGGCTGGGGACGGTGATTGCTATTTGGCCATCAGCTTGTCTTTGATGTTCGATTTTTCTAAGGTCGAAGGTGCTGGAATCGGGGTCACCTCGTCGACTGCAAACATTTCCTTTGTTGCGTATTGTTCCCCGTAAAATGTTTTCACACCATCCATTGTTGGGAATTTCAACATTTAGTGAAGGGTTGAGGGAAACGCCCTCATGTTGTGAATCCAAGGTCTTCCGAGTAGGGCATTGTATCTCATGTCGCCCTCGACCATATGGAATCTAGTATCTTGAATGGTCTCAGCCACGTTCACTGGTATAATAACCTCCCTTTAGTTGTTTTGTTGGCCATGTTGAAGCCTTTTAAGACCTGAGTTGCGGGCACAATTTGATCTTGTAGCCGAGCTGCTCCACGACCCTCGATCGGATGATGTTTTCCGAGCTACCTAGATCCACTAAAATACGCTTAACGTGAAATTTATTTAACAAGATAGAAATTACCAGAGTGTCATTGTGTGAATGCCTTCCGCTTCTTCGTCGTTAAATGATAAGGAACCCTCGGGCACGTAGTCCCGGGTTCGTTTCTCCCTGGTAATTAATACCTTAGTGCGTTTGAATACAGGCCCTTGTGGAATATCGACCCTGCCAACGATCATATGAATTACATGTTGTGGTTCTTTCTGTTCATTCTTTCTATTGGCGTCTCTTTCTCTGAAGTTATTCTTAGCTCGATCACTGAGGAATTCTCGAAGATGGCCCTCGTTGAACAATCGAGCTACCTCCTCCCTCAGATGTCTGCAGTCTTCGGTCTTATGTCCATGTGTACCATGATATTTACACATCAAATTTGGGTTTCTCTGAGAAAGATCGGCTTGTATAGGTTTAGGCCACTTTGTGACTTTGATCCTTCCGATAGCTGAAACAATCCCTGATGCATCGACACTGAAATTATACTGCGATAATCGAGGTGCTTCTGTGGGATCGTTATGCTTATCAAATCCATTCTTACTCATGAGTCCCCGAGGGTTTTGCCCTCGATCATTTCTTCAATCATTCGGGGATGAATTGCGTCCCGAGCCATTGTTCCTTCGATCTACGGTATATGGTTGGTAGTGTTCCCAACTCGACCTCGGTTCTCTGTTGGTATCCCTCGGGACTTTAACTGCTAACCTGTTTGGATGAACTCAACCCGAGGGGGCTCCTAACTGGTCATCCTCGACCCTGATCTTCGATTGATATCGATTGTACACATCTGCCCAAGTTACAGCTGGATACTCAATCAGATTTTGCTTCAACTGTCGTGATGCTATCGAGCTCCACTCGTTTAACCCTTGGAAGAAAGGTTGAACGGACCAATCATCGGATACCGGTGGTAACTCCATACGTTCCATTTTAAATCGGGACACAAACTCCCTCAGCATTTCCTTATCCCTTTGTCTTATCTTGAAGACGTCTGATTTCCTTGTTGCAACTTTTATGGCCCACGCGCTTACACAAATGAATCTTCTAACATTGCAAATGAATAGATGGAATTTGGTGGCAAGTTGTGATACCAAATCATTTCTCCCTTTGATAAGTTTCCCCAAAATGTTTTCAACAAAACGGACTAGATCTCATCGTCTTCTAAGTCATTTCCCTTTATACCGCATGTGTACTACGTAGTGATATATACATTAGGATCTGTGGTCCCGTTGTATTTTGGTATATCCGGCATACGGAACTTCTTTGGAATGGGCTTCGCAGCCGCACTCTGGGGAAAAGGCTTCTGCACGAACTTTTTTGAATCCAACCCCTTTAAGATCGGGGGTGCCCCTGGTATTTGATCAACTCGGGAGTTGTATGTTTCCACTTTTTTGTCATTATCTTCGATTTTATTTTCTCTTGACTCAATTCTTTTGGTGAGTTCCTCGAGCATCTTCATAATAGTAGGATTGTCCCTGACCCGCTGCCATTCGTTTTTTCCGTCACTAGCTCGGTACGACGATTGATTTCTGGCTCGACCACACTCGGAGTTTTGTGTTGACTCTGAAGCTGAGCGATAGAGGCCTGTTGAGCCTGTAACATCTTGAATATCACTTGGAGACTAACTCCCCCATCTCCTACGCCCTGAGTTCCTTGGCCACCAGTTCGACCTTCCCTGCGCACGCCTCCCCCCCCCCCCCCCCCCCCCCCCCCCCCCCCCTCCCCCCCCCGCCCCCCCCCCCCCCCCCCCCCCCCGAGGTCTACATCCAAATCCGCGTTCAAAGCAATGTGTGAACTGTCATCAACCGGGTCGGCAGCAGGCACTTCCCCATGGTTAATTGGTGGTACCCCGACTTCTGGAGCAATTATGTTTTCGTTTTCCCCATGAAATCCAAGACCGTCGTCACCATGTATGGATGCGTTTTGTGAGTTTGACATGTTTTAACCTAAGAACAAAGAATCTTTGACAAGAAGAAGTGTGAAAATAACGTGTTATATCAAAATCGGCACCAAAACAATCACTATTATCTTTAGCCCCACGGTGGGCGCCAAACTGTTTACCCCTAAAATCCGAGTAACAATTAAACTTGTATTGAGGTCTTAAAGATATGTGATTGAGTTCAATACTAGCTGGTAATCAAGAAATCAAACGTATAAATCAAAGGAGTAAGTTGAATCAAACCAGTGTGCGAGCAACTCTGAGACCTCGAGCTAAGGTGGCCTTGAGGTAGGTCAGTAAGAACAATAAAGTAAGAATAATAAAGTTAAAGGGCAATTCTGATGAGTAATGAGTAAGAAAGTAAAGAATGTATATTCATTTGCCAATGATTGATGATTCTTACAAATGAATGGGCTTCCCTTTATATAATAGGGGAGTCCTAAATAAGGTACATTTCTGTTTTTAGTAAGGAATCTAATTGGACAGATGTCTAACCGCCTAGTACAGATTCGTACAAATACGATCCGGAATTTACACCTTGATCTTTGGCTCACTGCGGGAATCTTGCTTTTTCTGTTACAAAAACACAACGGCATTATCTTGAGGTTGGTCACGTTTGGCCTTGATATTCGCCGAACACTTTGATCTTGGAGCTTCGAACTCTGCCATCGGGCTCGAGATCGGTCTATTTCGGACTTATTCTTGAAGCGATTCCTCGAGCTCACTAAATCGGGCATAGCTGATTTTGACCGTATACAATCATATTTGAGGTTCTTGTCATGATTTGCATCCCCTGTTGACTCTTATTAATGCTTATTTGACACGGCTAATTAATAAAAGAGTACCTGAAAACAGCTCTTGTGTCTATGCTCCAATATTATAGATGGAAAAACAAAATGTTTGTATATCCACAGGCATGGAAAGCAATTGAAACTCATTACGTCAATTCCAAGCAGTAAAATTTCTAAAACTATAAAACAAAAAGACAAGACAAAAAGAACCTAAAGTGATCCAAAAGATATATTATGGTCTAATGACTGTAGTTCCATAGCATGCGCATACAAGGGCGAAGCTATGTTGGCCCAAGGGTGGTCAACTGATCACTGTTTGCTGAAAAATTATACTACGTATAAGGTAAAATAGAACTTGTTATTGATTAAATAGAAACTTTGAACACCCTTGCATAGCCCATTGGCAAAGGGTGTTCAAATAAAAAGGAGACTTTGAACACCCTTGCATAGCCTACTGGCAAAGGGTGTTCAAATAAAAAAGAGACTTTGAACACCCTTGCATAGCCCACTGGCAAAGGATTATCTTTTGATATTTTTTGGCGCGGTAATGATTACACATTCAACTCAGATCTTATCAAAGTTGATCAACTTATAAGTAACCTGTGCAGTCACATAATACGGACACTGAATCATATGAGCGACAGAGAAAACGCGAAGCTGTTGTATATGATTTTCTTAAGCATGAAGCATTTCCACCAAGACTCCATATACTATCAAAAGAATCATTTATTGTGCAAGTTTTAGCAAATCAGTTCTAAGCTCAGACCAGAAGTTTTTCAGATAATTGAAGGTAGAGTCCAGCATATTTTGGCTTTACAAGAAAATCAAAGTGATAACACATTCTTTTGATTAATTGAATGTCTTTGCTAACAACTAGAAAGCAAAGGGTAATTGAAGGTCTTTGCTAGCAACTAGAAAGCAAGGGTACTCAACAAGGGATTGCTTAGACGCTTTAGCTTCAACCACATCCAGTAAATGATAACACTTATTAATGTGGTTAAACCAAACAGTAGGACAAGGTTTTCAAGGCTGGACGACAGACCTGTTTGCACTTTTGATTGCCTGAGCTTCATCCAGCACCATGTATTGCCATTTGCACTTTCTGCGGTCCGCTTGAACCTTTCAAAATGAAGGCCTATGGAACTACAATATATTCAAAAGGTAGGTCCATATTCTTTGTATATTTATACAGATATATTTTTAACTCAACTTTGAATTTCTTACATGCATTGTGAAAGGAAATTTTTATTTTGTTGTTGCATCGTCGGTTTTTGGCAACGTAGTATTATTTATTTTAGCACTTTGCAAGCAGTAGATATGATATGTAGCAACTACAATGTGGTTATTGTAGCATAAATGTTGTTCTATCACAAATTAGTTTTTCCTATGTGTGTCATATTTTAAACTACGTCATTTCCTCACCAGGTGTTTTCTAATGGATAACTATATATCCTTATTACTTGAAATATATGAATATCCAGTACATTCAATGGTTCATAAAATAATAGCATTTTAATGCTCCTTTGTGTCTATCGTATTTTTTAAAAAATATTTTTTTTTATAAAATCCGTGCATCGCGCGGGTACGTATACTAGTTTTCTCTAACAGCTTTTGTTTTTAGATAAGGTTAGTCATACATTTCGGGGCGTATTGATAACATAATTAAGTAAATAAAACCTTGATGTTGCTCATTATCATTCTTACTTTAAATCGAAATTATAAACTCAATAGTCAAACCTTGATGTTGCTCATTATTATTCTTACTTTAAATCGAGAAATGAATGGGGAATGCCTTTATTTAACATAATTTCTGCTTGCTCCGTCCTAACCATTTCATCCCATCGCTAACTTTCGTTTTGTTTTCTTGGACTGAGACAAAATGATATATCAATTCCTTTCATTCATATCAACTGAGAAATCAGTAGAATAACAAGATGCAGTATCCCTTTACTGTTCCTGTCTTTATAATAAGAACCAATTGAGTACCTTCTGTTTCTGATAAGTTAATAAGAACCAATTACCTAAGTATACAATTTCAAACTGATATTCACTTTTAATGCAACTTTGTGGAATAAAAGAATACAAGAGAGATGTATACAAAAAGAACTACGTAGTATAAATGAAAATGGAGGGGAAAATAAGAACAACAGCATCTCTCTGCCAAGGAGACGAGCTTCTTTTCTATTCAAATTACACAAACCATTTAAGAGTTTTTTTAACTTCAGAATACACTATCAGGGGACATACAGAAAGGATAACATAGCACAAGCGTCAAAAGAGAATCAATCACAATCTCAACTGTCCAAACGAATGTTTAAAGAAAAGCAATTCTACGTCACTCTGGGGAGGCGAGAGCTGACTGCAACACATCTTCAAGATACTTCTCAGCAGCAGCATACTGCCTTTTCTTGTCCTCAATTGCCAACGCTGCCAAGGCTTTATCCTGCAGATGCAAGTCTCAAAGTCAACAGCATAATCTAATCTAATTGACAAGAATAATGGAATTCATGTCACGTTTAGAATAATTACAGGAGGCAAATCTTGGTAGCTTCTCAGAGTATCATGAATTGGTTTTGTCTTCTTCTCCAAGTCCTTCTTATGCTCTGCCATCTCAACCAATACCCCATGACTAATCTCTGGCGTGTAACCAACACGATTAAGTACTGCCTGCATCCAAAGATCTTTTAACATCCACTTCACATATACATGAGTACAAAATTATGATCAAGTGCCAGGTATACATTCAGATTAATTAAGTTTCTAGCTTGTTAAGCCAAAAGTACCACTCCTGTTGATGAACAGAGCATCAAATCAAATATGTTTCACAGCACTTCTCTTGTAATAGAAGATGAAAGATGAACATTGCAGCTCCATGGAACGATAATTTGAGCCCATTAAGCAATTCGGCTGGTTCTACACATGCTCCTTCTGATTCATCGCAATTATCCTAATGCGCACACATTAGCCAATCCTCCAATGGTGACCTTGCTGACATTAAGCCCCTGCTGCGAAGGTTTATGCATCACATTTGCTATTACTCATAATTATGCAATGCTTAAAATGCTATAATCCCTATTTAAGGACTTAGTTAACGAGCTGCAGTTGCATTTTTAATTCTTTCTATTCGCAAAAGTTTTGTTTACAAGACCGAGAACCGTTTATCGTCTGTAATTAAAAAGATCACATGTTCTCACCATGTTTCTGTAGTGTTATCTCCATTTTCTTTTATCCCTTCTATACAACTAAATGATAGGCACTACTTTCAAAGCCCCAAAAAAGAAGCAGCGGTATTTCAAATCTGCACTATAGTCCAACCTTAAATACAACAACTAAAAAACACCCTGCACACATCAAAATTAGTACTTTGGATCTTTTATCAGAATGGTGGGTGTGGGAAGTGTGTGGATGTAGGTATGAAGCAAGTAGTATGATAAGGTTCGACAGTAGACTATTCTTTCTCTTTTATAATAGTGGAGTCTGGGCCAGCTTGCGCGCACCTCGACTAATCCACCGGGCACCTGCTATCTCCCACCAGCACAGATACCAGTGACTCTATCCACCAAATCTTAGATAGAGAAAATCAGAGAATCTTTCAAAACAGAGGGATGAAAAGTCAAGTGTTACTACATAACAACCAAATGTTTTTCAAGAACATGAACGACTTGCAAAATTTCCTAACCTGCACTTTCTGATGCTATTACCCTTCAATCTACTAGATAGTAGCATCATATTAAGATCTTAAACAAGTGCCACAGCAGAAATTCGAGTAGATAAATATACAACACTAGTAGCATTAGCTCTATTCTTTCCCACGTGACTTCCAACTTCAATTGACCATCTAGCCAAGTTTCATACAACTTCCACTCTTCCATTTCATGTGTAAAGTCCTTTTTCTTTTTCTTATAAGGTCCGCAACAACTTTCAATGACTGAACTACTTTTTCACTTACATTTGTCCAACATTGAGGAGAAACTGGGAGTTAGATTTCAAGTTACAGATAGCAGAGCCCTAGAGGCCTTTCACCAATCCCCACATGCAACCAACTCAAGGCTTTAACCTAGCCAAGAACCTCCATTTAGCAGGAGAATTGAAGAGAAGCAGCGTCAGACAACTTTGTCACCATTAAAAAAAATAGTGCCAAAAAACTTGGAACAGAAAAAAAGACCTCAAATTCACAGCAATAACATTCAACACAAAAATAAGCTTACCTTATAATAACCATATTCTTGCAAATACTGCCGCTCTTTCGACTCCATAATTGCCAAGTTTGTTTTCCAGTTCTCCATTTGTGCTTCGCAAGGAGAAATATCATCTTCAAGCTGTGAAAGTGTTCTGCTAAAATACAGATAGTTAAGAGAAGAAAGTATGATATTGCTTAACTGAAAGACTCAGAATTTCTTTATGCCACGGAAAGTATTTATTTCTAGAAACAACATAACACACTAACATAGTGCCATGAAGTCAAAACTACTACCACATTCAGAAGGAGTTACTTCAAGATGAGCAAGAGAGACGTAACTAAAAATTCACCTTTTCAAATAAGTCAATCTTGCTATTGCCTTCCGCGTGTATTCAAGAAGGACTTTTGATTCCTGCTGCACTTTAGCGCTCTTCCCTTCTACAGCTGTTTTCCGTAAAGAAAAATCTGCCACTGCAACAAGAAAACTACAATTTTTTTCCTAGTAAGTACAAACGAAATTAAAAAAAAATTAATTAGTGAAAAAAGGTGACCCACCTACTTAATTCAGTATCTCGAATATCCAATAAATTTGCAACCTTTGCAAGAACATGTGCAGATGAAACCACATTGGATGGTAAACTCTCTTGAGCCAATCCCACACTCTCCAGTATCTCTCTCATCCTTGCAGCTGTAATCACAAACACACAATCAGCTCACTCAGACAAGAACCTCAATTTCAACCAAGCGTGTGTTTGGTATGGAGGAAAATGTTTTTCAAAATTTCCATGTTTGGTTGGCTTAAATGTTTTGAAAAATATTCAAATTATGAACACATTTCCCTCTAATTTTAGGATAATGACTTCCCAGGGAATACATTTGTCGTAACTCTCAAATGGATAGTTTCAATCCTCCCTCACCCCCTGAACCCCTATTCGCCCGCACAACCAACAACCCCCAAACCCACCCATTCCAACCCAACCTCCAACTCTCCATAGGGTCACATAGTTTATATATAAATGCTCTTAGGATAACATTACTTACCAAACACCAGAAAATAAAAAAGAAAACCAATTATTTCTAGGAAAACATTAAACTGAAAATATGACCTTGGGACCTGTACTCAGCTGCCTTTTGACGGTAATCATTGGCAACAATAACAGCAGCTTGAGTTTTGGCTTGTGATAGAGTGGCAATCTTGTGTAATTCACCGATACTTCTAGGAGTATACTCAAAACCAGGGACATCTTTACCCACAGCTTTAAACTGACAAGTAAGCCAAGATTTCACTTCAGCAATCCGATTTGCATCAAAACCACTACTTTTTGATGCTTCTGTAGTACCACAAGGATCTATATCACTCATCTCTATAATATTTAGAAAAGAAGATTACCAAAACCTAGGGTTTGTAGAGAATGATCGATTCTCTGGAGGCGAACAGAGTAGTTGACGATTCAGGAATTTGAATTTGGAAATATGAGGGGAGAGATTTTGAGAACTGACAGAAAATTACAAATTATATAGTCATTCTATAACATTTTTGTTTCTTATTTTTCTTTATTATAAAAATACATTTACTAATATAACTTTTTATTAACTTATCAATTGGCTTAATATTTTGATACTACCTCTCTTTTAATATAATATAAATATATATTTTTTACTCTGAAATATTTTATTTTTTTACTTTTGTTATATTTTTCGAAATTCTTCAATTTCTAAATTTATCAATAATTTTCTTGATAAGTTGTTGAAGGCAACTTCGCTTCGCTTGAGTCCACTGCCATAGAAGAAATTGGTGACGTCAAGGAAGCTGTAGATATGCTGACCGAGGAGCACCGGGACGGTCTAACCAACTTGGAGATCAAGCTAACCGAGGTTGTTTCATCGTTGCATGGAGAGATCGAGGCTCTCAAACAGCAACTGGAGGCAGCTAAACTTGCCGGTGGCGCGGGTCAGATCCTGGTTCGTGAAACCAAGATAGAGGGCCCTAAACCGAAGGAGTTCCGGGGCGAGAGGAATGCTCAAGACGTTGAGAACTTCATCTGGAAGATGGAGGACTATTTTGAGCATTTAAACCTTGTTGATGAAGCTGCCAAGATTCGGGCAGCAACCATGTACTTAACCGACACCGCCATGCTTTGGTGGCGGCGAAAGAAGGCCGACATAGAAAAAGGTACATGTTCTATTCGGGACTGGGAGCAGTTCAAAACCGAGCTAAAGCGACAGTTTTATCCCCAAAACGTCGTTAATGAGGCTCGCCGGAGATTGAGGGAGCTGAAACGAACAGCTTCTATTCGGGAGTATGTGAAAGAGTTCACAAAGCTCATTTTACAGATTCCCAACATGTCCAGCGATGACTTGCTGTTTTACTTCATGGATGGCCTCCAAAACTGGGCCAAACAAGAGTTGCAGAGACGTCAAGTCAAAGACGTGGATGATGCCATCGCCATTGCCGAGTCCTTGACAGATTATAGGACGGAAAGCATCATTGCCAAAGACACCCGGAGCAGACCTACAAAGCCGGGAGGAGATCGGGCCTACAGGGGCAAACAAGTTGCTGCTGCCCACACGGGTCGTGATTTCAGAAGGGAGGAACACCGTTCCAACTGGCGGGACAGATACAATGAGAAGAAGAAGGCCAATGGTCCTCGCAATGGCTGCTATCTTTGTAAGGACCCCAGCCATCAATATAAAGATTGCCCTTCATTAGGCAAGCTCGGTGCCTTAATTGCTGCAGAACGGAGGCAAACGGATGGAGCTGCACCAGGTGCTGCACATGCCGGAGAACATGCTGCTCCGGAGCGACGGGATGTGGCTCATCTTGGCCACATGATGCTAGGGGCATTGCGGACCAAAGAGCCTGCCTTAAAGCAGGCTATCCAAGTAAAGCCTGACCTTGCTCAAATGGGTCAGAACTTACTTAGTGCTGCGATGGGCAAGGAGCCCAAGTTGAAGAAAAAAGGTTCATTGTTCGTGGATGCCAAACTGAACGGACAGTCCGTCCGAATCATGGTAGACACCGGGGCAATGTTATTTATTTATCTTTTATTCATTAATTAATTCAAACTACAAATATAATAAAATTATCTTTATCCCCTCTTTTCATACATTCTAATATATTGTATTTGATTAGCTTTTTCTTTTTTTATTTTACTAAAAATTTAAATAAATATAAGAGTTTTTATTAAATTATAATTCTGAATTCATCAAAAGTATAATGAGATAAAACTTTTTTTTTTATAAAAAATCTACCAATATTTTTAGCAATTACTAATTTGTGTTATATATATATATATATATATATATATATATATATAATATACTTATCTTATGTATAATATCCTAATAGTATCTTTATAATTTTGTATTTTTATTCTAAAATTATGAGTTTTATTTATTAACTAAAATTTCTTATATGAGAAATTTAATTAGTATATATATTTTTACACTATCGCTTGAAATTCTTTTTTTGTTATAGTATTATTCCTTTATGACTATTTGCTTATTAAGATTTGAGTTATGTGTATATGTGTAACTTTTCTTATCATAATTATAATTATAAGTCTTATTTTATATTTTCTCACAAATCTATATTTTATTTATTTATTGCTTCTTGCTTATCCAATAGAATTATCATTACTTAATATTATTAAATTGACATATAAATTTTTAATAAATTACCAATTTAATATAATACAATGAGTGTAATTGTGTATTACTCTTCAAATTTAACTTGACTTTATCCTGTATGACTTTTTAAAATTATTTCGATATTTAAATTTATCAATAATATTTTAAATAATTATTAATTAAATTTATCGAACAAATTAAAGTGTGATAGAATCACATTATATCGATTCACCTCTTTATACATTAATTTTTGTTCTACAATATTTTAATCTTTTTTATTTAGTGTTTATCTATGATAAGAATATTATTTTTCTAAATGGATGGTGTTGAATTAGTTCAAAGGTTAGACAGAGAAGTTATTTTATTATATGTCATAAATATAATAATAATTGTAATAATTATTATTTTTAATACGAAATTAATTGAATTCTTCTTCCTGGTTGTATTTAATATGAAAGTTTAATTTTTTTAATTAAAATTACTGCATAATAAGTTAAATTATATCTTTATATATTTTATTTATTTCTTGAAATAATTTTTATGTATTTTTTTAGTGTTATCTATTATAATAATTTTAGTTACATGATCTTATCCATATAGCATGACCATACGAATTATTATTCAAAAACTTTCCCATCTCAAAAAGTAAATTAGTCTTATCATTTTATATATCTCAACATTGAAATTATTTATTTATATATACTTTTCTTTTTTTATTATAGTTTCCTTAAAATGTATAGGTATTTAATTAATTTTATTTTAATTTAAAAAGTAACTAATTATTAACTAACTTTGTCCTAAATTTGACACTTTTTGAATTTTTGTTGTGATACTTAGCATCATCACATCTATTTGTTTATCCTATTCTATATAAATAAATAAAAATGCTAAGAAATTGTGAAGTCCGCCTGTTACTTAAGTTTGTTTCTGCTAACATATATATATATAACGTTTTGGTATGTTGTTGAAATCATTATGCTGAAAGCCTTGACGTACGCTTTTCCTTGTCCTCTTCACTTGTATATAACTAATCTATATGTCCATGGTATATACCTGTTGGTATCACAAGTGTTTTACCAGGCAAATTAAAATCTGATTTGGCACATGTTTCTTGCAACCATGTATCAAACAGCTTCAGACATTTGAATAGTTTACATATGTAGACGGCTCGATCACCTTTCTTGGAGAACTTCCCTAGGGTTACCTTCTCAGGAACTTATTGCACGTGGAGATTTAAGCTCATATGGACCGGGGTCTCAAGAACACAGCTCTGTACGTTGCTGTTTGCATGTATTTCTTGGTGTTGGAAACTTGGAATCTATATGTTTTCAATGAATTTCAATTATACCCATTGAAATAGTTTCTATTTTGCTTAGATTTTTGGAATATTGTATATTTTTTTTATATTTCATCATCTTATTTGCTATCTCATTCATGAAATTTCCTTTGCGTCTTGCATCTAATGTTGCTAATCACGGTTAAAACTATGAAAGGAGATTTTTACATGTGATTTTTTTAGAGAAAGAACCTTATTTATTTGGTTTTTTAATTGTTATACGTGCTTGGCTAGGTTTTGTAAGTTTTTTGACTAATGGCTAGATGTTGGTAAGTTAATAATTATTTGGGACATTTGTGTAAGTTTCTCTTCTTCTTTTTTTGTTGTAAATGACACCCCTGCAATAATTGTACTACTTTCGATCCTTAAATTTAGTTTAAGATAAACTTGACACTAGTTGTGTGAGGCCTATTTGTGTCTCAATATTTTTTGAATCAGATAAAAAGAGGCCCCGCACAAGTAATGCCAGTCGTGTGAAGCTTTCCGTCTCGCAATCAAATAATGTCCAAATCTATATTCAACGCCAATGATAACTATGTCTCAGCTCGAACAAGTTGAGATTGGCTATATGAATTTTCACAGCCATGTTAAGTACTAGAATCTCTAATAGGGTTAAAAGACTTCTAGAACCTAAAGTAAAAGCATTAACATGACAAACAAATTCCCATCTAATTGGTATTGCCTATATAAATTTTTTTCTTACATTGTATCCTATTTTTTGCTTGATTTCTTAAGGTAGATCTTTCGAGGCATAAGTAGCTTTTTAAAGGTAATCTTTATTCTTAACGGTTGTTCTGAAGTTTGAGCTTTTAGACATGCTCTATATTGCAGTTTCTATGTGTTGCTAACTTTGTTTTTCATTACAAGCCAATGCAGAATAAGATGGTCATGCAAACTTGTAGTAAAGGAAGAACTTTTGTACTTGTATACATCTAAAGAAGGCATTGACGAAAAGAACTTACATTGAAATGTTAGGTTTTTGATTGGTGTACAACAATGTGCTTCTATAAGGTTATTCATGGTTCGAAAAGTGAATATTTTGCGTCTTTAATTTGTGGCCCCTGCAGTTCCTAATTTCTGCCTCTTCTGTACAGAAATGTCTATGTTAACAGCCTTACTACATCTAATAAACTTGCAGCGAGTATCTGCAGCATAACCGTGTCCTAGCTCGATGTCAAGTAGTCAGTATTCAGTATACCAAAGCCAAAGCACTACTTGTTGATCCCTACAGCTACTTAGTGTTCCTTATAGCTACCTCGACTTGGCTGAAGCGCGTGATGGAGGAGTCTTGGAATTTCTGCTTTCGTATAAAATGAACAACGATTGTGTAACTACTACATTTAGTCACTATATATAGCTTGTTAACTGAGATATATTGTTCATTTTGCTTACAAGAAAGAATCAGGCAAGGTATTGAAGATCTCCTCGACATGGTTGGTGGGTGGAATGCCAGTTAGGGATTGTCTTCTTAGTGTCCGTGCATTAGAAGCGATTGGTGACTTCACCTCATTTTGGCAATTGAAAGGTGATAGTGGTGCTGCTTCAGTCCTTTTCTGTTGGTTCCTGTAAGTTTTCACAAGTCAATAAACACAATTCTCAGGCAACAAAAATCACACTGTTGAACTTCCAAAAAGCTACAGCTTTCTATGCTCATACGAATTGATTAAATGCATAAAAACAACTAAAATGCGATCGGGACTCAGGGTCGGCTATATGCCGTGGTGAAATCAGAAATTTCTCCGCGGGTGTTCAAACTTGAAATAAGTAAAAAATAATTCCGACAAAGAATGTTCAATATATGTTATATACATACATATATATATATATATATATATATATATATATATATATAGGTGTTTTGGGAAGATAAAACGTGCAGGAGAAGTGAAAGGATTTGAGAGATGGGACGTGATAGACACAACACTGAAAAGTCGGATGATGTGGCAGCAGTAATTAATTTGTTACTTTTTGTGAAAGGCATAGGAAAACACATAACTACTAACCTGTGGCACATGAACCAGGTCTTGTACATGTTTTTGAAAAGTTTTTCAGCTTCCTTATGCACTACAACGTCGTACCTTTAATTTCTGTAATCAACATGCGTGTCTACCTGCAACAGTATTGATGTGAGTTAAGCTTAGTGAGAAAACACTTTAGCTAACGGTACCTGAGAGTGACTCACATAGCCAACATAAGGGAACCAGGTCCTCAGTTAGGTTTCATCAACCCCAGTGTCATTCTGTTTTTCTCAAAGTGTTCCTGCTTAGTGCTTTGATGAAGATGTCTGCAATTTGATCTTCAGTGCATCAAAACTTCATGCAAATGTGCCCTTTTTCAACATCGTCTCTGACGAAATGATGTCTCACATCAATATGCTTGGTTCTTTTGTGTTGAACCGGGTTCTTTGCGATGTTGAAGGAGCTGGTGTTGTCATATAGAAGTGGCACACTGTCAATGTATACTCCAAAATCTTCCAATTGTTGTTTGATCCACAGCAGCTGAGCACAACAAGATGCAGTTGCAACATATTCTGCTTCAGCTGTGGAGAGAGCTACTGAGTTTTGCTTCCTTGTACCCCAGGAGATTAGGCAAGACACAAGAAAATGAGCCATGCCAGAAGTGTTTTTCCTGTCCACTAGATAACCTGCATAATCAACGTCAGCATAACCAACAAGATTAAAATTGTCACCTGAAGGATAGTACAGAACCAGGTCTTGTGTGCCCTTGAGATAGCGTAGGATTCTTTTGGCTGCCTTCAGATGAGACTCCTTAGGATTCGATTGAAATCTTGCACACAACCCCACACTAAACACAATATCTGGTCTGCTTGCAGAGAGGTAGAGCAGATACCCAATGATCCCCCTGTACATTGTTTGGTTTACAGGTGATCCAGAATCATCCATGTCAAGCTTAGTGGCAACTGCAATAGGAGTGTTGGTCACCTTTGATTCCTCTATGTCGAACCTCTTCAGCAACTCCTTGATGTACTTCTGCTGACTGATGCATGTTCCATTTGTGAATTGCTTCACTTGAAGACCCAGAAAGAAGTTCAGTTCCCCCATCATACTCATTTCGAACTCACTTCCCATGAGTTTGGCAAATTCCTTGCATAATGAGTCTGTTGTAGCTCCAAATATAATTTCATCCACATAAACCTGAACAATAAGCAGGTTCCTTCCTCGTTTCTTCAGAAACATTGTGTTGTCAATCTTTCCTCGTGTGAACCCATTGTCCAGCAGAAACTTCGATAGTCTCTCATACCAAGCTCTAGGAGCTTGCTTCAGTCCGTATAGAGCTTTATCTAGTTTGAACACATATTCAGGATGCACATGACTTTCGAAGCCCGGAGGTTGCTTAACATACATTTCCTCCTTAAGAAAACCATTCAAAAATGCACTCTTCACATCCATCTGAAACAAGGTGAATTACATATGTGATGCAAAAGCAATGAGGATTTGGATGGCTTCCATTCGAGCAACTGGGGCAAACGTCTCATCATAATCAATCCCTCCCTCCTGATTGTATCATTGAACAACAAGCATTGCTTTGTTCCTAGTGGTATTTCCATTTTCATCCATCTTGTTCCTGATCACCCACCTGGTTCCTATGATGGTTCTGTTAGAAGGTCGAGGTACCAGGTGCCAAACCTTGTTTCTCTCAACTGATGCAGCTCCTCTTGCATAGCAACAATCCAGTTTGCATCCTTTAGAGCTTCCTTGATATATTTTGGTTCTATTTGGGATAGGAAGGCTGAAAAGGCTAAGGAATTTCTGGTTTTGGATCGAGTTTGGACTCCTGAATCAAGGGGAGTGATTATGTTATCAAGGGGATGAGAGCTTTTGTGTTTCCAATTCGGGACTTGTATTTGATTGGTGGAGGAACTGGATAGATCAGAAGAGTTTCCCTGCATTCCTTGTTCCGCTACCTGTGGAGTGCCTTGCACAGCATCTCCAACTCTTTCTTCAGCTTCAGTGGTAGTAATTTGGGTACCAGGTTCCTTATGTGGATTTGAGGAAGAGATTGCATTGTCTTCACTTATTTCCCTCATCTGGCTCATCATGTCAGCTTTGCCATTTGAAACATCAGATATTTCTCCAGGAACCACTAGTGGTTCATTGTCTTGATCATCACCATTTCCTTCCTTGTTTGAGTAAGGTGTCTCATTGAAGAGCACATGAACACTCTCTTCTACACATTGTGTTCTTATGTGAGTGTAAATCTTGAAGGATGATGTCGTGCCATTTCATTTGAGAGTAAAGCACGAAGGGTGGTGCCATGCCATTGCACTTATATTATCATAATTTTATGTTATCACGAATTCATGGCACGAAAGGTGTTTCCGTGCAGGTGAGGACGAAGGACATGCATTATGTCGTGATACCCTTTTCTTGTAGATACGTTCATATCTTTACCTTGAGCTGTTATTGTCGTAATTGTGGTTCTTATGTGACTTGTCGTTACTATTCTGTATTTGTTCTCTATCTCAATTGATGTTGTGTTGCCCATGCCTTCTTCTTGCTTAACTTGCAAATGCCATGCCCGCTTCTTGATGTTATAATTACATCCATGTCGTATCTATTTTGTTTCACTTTAGTACAAGACTTGGATTCCACCATGCTAGTTATTCATGCCTTTACTTGTTAACTTATAAAGATCGTGTGTTCCTTTCTTATTTGTTACATCTATATCTTGGATTCCACCATGCTAGTTAGTTGAAGTTTATATTCTTCTTTCCTAATTGGTGTCATTACTCCTATGCTTTCTGCCTAGTATTATCACTATTTCCTATATGTATATCCTCGTTCATTATTGCTACGCGCGTATTTCCTACTTTGCTGTTAATGTTATCGACATTTCTGCCATCCGGTTGGTACTGTTATATGCATATTTGGTGAGGATGAGATAAATACTCGAAGGGTGTTTCCCTGCAATTGACTTGATATTTGAGTACATTCCTCACGTTATGAAAGCTATGGAGTGACTATCGTGATTTATTGGTTTTATCTCTTAGGAAAAGATTGGTCGAGATATTGGAAAATGTCAAATTGTGATCTCTTCTAGCACTCAGCTATTGCTTTGCATATTCTCTTTGTGTATTCTTTTCTGTTATATCGTAGCATAGTTCTATTTCTAGTTTATGGTACAGGTTTTATCAGTGAGTATCTTTTAACTAAAAAGTCTCGTCACTACTTCGACGAGGTTAGACATGATACTTACTGGGTACATGGGGTTGGTTGTACTCATACTACACTTCTGCACTTCGCGTGCAGATTTTAAAGCGAAACTGCTGGTGATGTCAGGAGCTGACACTGAAGATGTTCGTGCATTCCGGAATATAGTTGTCACTTGTCCTTGGTAGCTTTATATTTTGCTAATTTGTTTATGTAACTTTCAAACAGATCATGTATTTATTTGTACCAGCTTTGTAAAATTTTAAATTCATAGAAGCTCGTAATTGTATTACCAGTCCTTCGATTAATATATAAATGTTAAGGCGTTGAACAAGTCTCGATCGAAATGAGAGTTGAGAAGTAGAACCATATTAATCCCTTGGCAAACCAACTTTTCTTCAAAAATAAAATAAAATAACAGTCACTTCAAATTAATTCGACTTAAATTACACAATATAAAACAGTGATTTTTCGAATTTGTGTTGTTTAACATTTTAACGGGCTCCGTCTATACCCGTGTTATACAGCGGATTGTTTTGTATTAATATTATGCATAACGTTGGTTGTACAACCCGCAGGGGATGTAGCTCAGATGGTAGAGCGCTCGCTTAGCATGCGAGAGGTACGGGGATCGATACCCCGCATCTCCACTTTTTCCTACTACTTGTTTCTTTCCCAGCTTTTAGAGTTTTTGGAGCCAATTACTGCATCTAACCCCCACCCCCCCTCCCCCGCCCTCCTCCCCCCCATTCATTTAGGAATAATTTTACAATTTAATTAAGCTAGTTAAGTCTGGCAATTTTTAATGGTTTTAGTAGCTCATGGAAGCTATTGTCCCTTTTGCCCTTCTTGATTATGTAGCTTTTTGTTGGTCTCAAGATTTAAATGCCTAATCCACTTAGCATGACATTATTAAATCACGTTTAGGCGTCAAAATTAGATAGACCATCTATCTCTTTCTCTCTCTCTATATATATAAAGGAGGGCATGAAAAAGATGACTTGGCACTTTTATTAAGTCAAAAATGATATTTATCTATTTTCTCAGATTTTTGGGGTTTCCTCCTTTTTCTACTTATATATTTCATTAATTGCGTCCTATTTTTACTAACCCAAAAGTCACATTTCAAAACCAAACGTCTTCCTTCCAAAAGGCACCACCCCACGTACTGAGGAAGCTAACCGTTTCTTCCTTCATTCTACTTAAGAGAAGCCTAACGGTTTCTTTCTCCATTGTGGATTAATGTATATTCAATTTCTCAAAATCAATGTATAATAAATTACATGTGCCGATATAAAAGCCTAACTGAAATGCTTCTCAAGATTTTGTCCTATCAAAGGTGCTATTTTTTCATTTTTACTTATTTTTATATATTTTTCAAAAATGTTCCAAATATTGGATACTAGAAGACTTTTCACAAATGTTGTTTCTCATTTTTAAGCGAATCTACTAATGTTATGTTGTCGAATTTCTAAAAACTAAGAAGAAGATTAATAGAAGAAATTAATATAAGACGATATAAAATTATCGCAATTAAAATGCAAATTCAAGTTACGGCCTCATTCTTCCATAAATTTTATGACACTTTTTTTCTAACAGATGAACGAAATGACGTATTCAAAGGACCTTTGAACAAACTATTGTATTGTATATGATAATTTGAGAACCGTTCCCCTCTTCATGTTTCAGTAATTTCATTATCATCCTTTGTTCTATGCGCGCAACCGATGAAGCGTGAATTTGGAGTTCAATTGGAATCTCGAGAAGATATCTCTTTGAAATTTTGTTGCACGAGCTCTACGAGGATTATGACAAATAATTCTACTATCGTTTAAGCTGCTTATTTGAATTATTGATCAAGTTATATCGAGGGATAAATAAAGTGTCGTCTTTATGAAATAGCATGATTAATTGTTATTAAAGAGAGATATTTTTAAAAATAAAAATTATGATTTCAATTATTTAATCTTATTTAATTTTTAAGACTAGTTAAATGTACAAAATTCATCCATGTTCTTCACTCTCATTTAATCTCTAATACTATTATTATTCCACTAATAAGAGATGGATGATATACGTTTACACTATGCTTCCGTAAATATATAAACTAGCTAGTTTCGACTATAATTGTTATAAAACATATGTATTATAGGTGTTTAGCGCCAGATTTGACGTAACCCAATGAACAATTAATCATATTGACAGAATAACAAATTAACAAACTATTTTTGTGACTGGTGACAAGTTTACGGGAGCAGGATTTTAGAAGAATGTTAATTATGTTTAATGTTTTCCAGATGTTTTCGTGACTTTAACGTTCTTGGTGTGGCACCGACAAGTTACCAAATCCGAGCTTTATTTTTATGATAGGAAAGTCAACTGGGTTACTAAACTAACTATGAGGATTTATGAATTAATGAAATTTGGTGTTTGTTAGGGAAATTCACGATTTAAAGTTTATAGGTTTTTATAACAATTTTAAGTTAATAATTTGGTTCACAATTTAATATTTATAAATATTTAATAAATTTTTTTATATATATACAAACTCGACAAAAGCTATTTGATTACTGGGAACCTGCATGTTGACCACTAGATCTGCCACTACAACTCACCCTATTCATATCAACGTTATTATCTCTTTTTATACAACAATCGTGTTTGTTTAGGCAAGTTTATGTGCATTCGGACCTACTAGTTTCATAGGATACATGTTACCTCTCGTTAGTATAGGTCTCAGCCACATTCTTATGAATGTCATTATCTCTTCTTTTCTTTTATAGAACAATTGTGATGTTTAAGTAAGTTTGCGTGTATCTCGATTAGTTTCATGTGATACTTACTAGTTATCTCTTACTAGTATATGTATCGAATAACTCTATTCACATAAAACTCTCAAAAGAAATTTGGAGCCCGTTTAGACATAAGAAAAATTTCACTTTTTCTCAAAATCAATGTTCGGCCATAATTTTTTAAATTTTCACTTGAAGATGGATTTTGGAACTTTTCGAAAATTTGAAAAACTCCAAAAAACTGTTTTTCAAAAGTTTCACTCGAATCACTCACAAAACTTCAAAAACAACCTAAAGTTATATTTATGTCCAAACACTACTCTAGTTTTCAAATACCATTTTCACTTGAAAAAAATTCACTTTTTCCGGAATTTTACAATTTTGATGTCCATACGCCCACTTAGAGACCGTTTGGACATAAAAAAAATTCCTTTTTTAAAAAAAAATCATGTTTTTTCGAAATCAACGCTTGTTCATAAAATTTCCAATTTTCACATTAAGATGCATTTTGAAATTTTTTGAAAATTTGAAAAATTGCAAAAAATTGTTTTTCAAGATTTTCACTCAAATCACTCACAAAACTTCAAAAACAACCCAAACTGAAATTTATGTCCAAATACAAAAAATTTCAAATACCATTTTCAACATTTTTTGGAAGGCCAAATACATAGATAGACCCTTAAACTTGTCACTAATTTTCGCTTAGACACCTCAACTGACATTTGTACCTATTGAACACTGGAACTCCCTCGTGAATGTGTTATTGAGCACAATTTGCAGACATGTCCATGTCTGTGTATGTCACGTCTTATGAGCGCGTAAAAAGACATATTAGATAAATGATCATTCGATTTCTAAAAAGAATTACTAATCCTTAACTTTTTGAGGAATAACCGCCGATCATTCGGGGGAGGCGAGACACTGCGAGGCGGATAGTTTATCTGGGGCGGAATCCACCGGAATATTAGTAGTTTTTACAGGAATCCGGCGATGACTTCTTTTGCAGCTTATTTTCAACCTATTTTCTTCTACTTGCCAAGCCATCTTCACCACCACCTCCTCCAATTCCCAGATATGGCCAACGACCACCATAACCACCAGCTTCTCTTTCTCAGTTTTAGCTGCTGCACCACCACACCACCTCGCCTCCTCCATCCTAAAGACCCAACTTAACCCATCAACCCAACATGGAGAAAAATAAAAAAGCTCCTTTCTCCTACCAATTATCAGCAAGTTAAGATTAAACCTTAATCAGAATTCATGTCACTTTTCCTCACATAGTCATTTTCCCCTTGCCTCTTCAGGTCCTGTGACTGTACCAAGAGATTCATGTCACTTTTCTCAGCATTGAAGACATCCAATAACGCTTGCTGAGTTACAATAATGTTTAAATTCATTTCAAGAAATATCTAAACATTAATTTTTTGACACTTGCCGACAGTGGCGGAGCCAAGATTTTCATTAAGGGAAGTTAAAATATAAAAAAATAAACTTGCCAAGAAGTCAAGGGGTGTCATTATATAGCAAGTGTGTGTGTGTAATTTTACGACGAAAGCGTGTCGGTTGATACCCCTTTGGTGCATGTGGCTCCGCCACTGCTTAATCCATGAATGGCCGGCCACTACCTCTGTTTCTTTCTTATTTTCTGATCATATTTTTTTATTAAAAAAAATGTTTCTCTTTTTATTTGTTGCTGACATGTAACTTTTTTATTGGTTTTATCTGCTACTTCAATAGAGTGTGAGTTCACGCACCACTGCTAGTTTGAAATTGTCGAATTTGTGTTTAATAGACATATTATTTAGGAGTTCAAGTGGTTAATAGGAACAAACCCTAGTTGAAGTGCTTAAGTGGAGATTGGTGACAAGTTTAAGGGGCTGTCTTTGTATTTAGCCTTTTCTGGAATTTTACAATTCTTATGTCTAAACACCTACTTAAACTTGAAACCTCATGTGTGCTCTTTGGGACATAAAGTGCATTTACATTTTAAAATTGTGTGTATGTTTGTTTTTGTCACGATCCAAATTTTCCTCCGTTGGGTATCGTGATGATACCTAGTCTTAAGGACTAGGTAAGCCTAACAGTTACTGAATAACAACAATAATAAAAGGAAACTAACAGTCTCGATATAGAATCTTGACAGAATTTACAAATCTTCCCACTATCCGGTAATACAAGTCATAAGCTCTACGAATCTTCTACAACTTCTAAATACAACTGTTTGGAAATAAATACAACAGTTGAATAAAAACAGGAAGGTGACTCTGAAGCCTGCGAACGCAGCAACAGGTTACCTTGAGTCTCCTCAGCAATGATCCATGCATGTACTAACAATCAACACCTGGATCTGTGCAAACAAAAATGCACAGAAGTGTAGTATGAGCACACCACATCGGTTCCCAGTAAGTATCAAGACTAACCTCGGTGGAGTAGTGACGAGGACTAGTCAAGATACCACTGGTATAACAACATAACCCGACATAAATATAGAGATTATCGAATACTACATCTATCTAAGACCTCACGAAGTAATTTACAACAATGATGATATAATGCGGAAGGAAAATACGTAAATTAACCAATGGAACAGTATAAAAATACACAGAAAGATGGACAGCAAATCAAGCCAAAACGGAAGAAAACACTACGCAATAGAGAACCCAATAACTCAACTCTACGTCTGTTTGTTCACATCGAGCCTTAGCCATTAAAATCCATAAACTGGTGAAAACCTTTACACATCGGTTCATATGAAAAACTTTGCAAATATACTCATTTTAGTATAGAAGGCTCTCCTTTGAAAACATACTTTCTACAAATGTATATATTAGTATATTTAATAGAGTGAAATACCAAAAATATAGTGTCTTTCAAAATACGAAATTTCCAACGATGTTTTCCCAATAAATGACTTCCAAATATCATTTTATGCAAGACGAATGCTTTTCAAATATACCTTCGATGTAAAAGTCATTCAAATATAATCATTTCGAAACCATTACTTTTTCCATAATACTTTTCAATAAAATTTCGTAATCATAATCTCCTCAAGATAAATCTACCGGAACTCAGTCCGTAACTCAAAACTTGCCATACAGTACAGGAGGAACATCAAGCATTGTCAATAAATGCAGTAAGAGATCGGTATGAATATCCAAATTAAAACAACAGAATATTAACTCTTAAACAAGTGCAGTAATTATCAAACAGGAACACGGAAATAAAAATGCAAAGACAAGTGCACGACATCAGCCTTCGTGCTTTTACTCTCATCCTCACAATAAAAAAATAGAAACGGCACGACATGCCCCCTCGTGCTAAAAGATCATAAGCATGGCACGGAATGTCCCCTCGTGCTAAAATAACATAAACAAGGCACAGAATGTCCCCTCATGCTACATAACATAAACATGGCACGGAATGTCCCCTCGTGCTAAATAACATAAACATGGCACAGAATGTCCCCTTGTGCTAAATAACATAACATGACACGGAATGTCCCCTCGTGCTAAATAACATAAATATGGCACGGAATGTCCCCTCGTGCTAAATAACATAACATGGCACAGAATGTCCCCTCGTGCTAAATAACATAAACAACAGTTTGACAAGGAAAATCAACAATAAGAACCATAAATCACAACATCACGGCAAGAGAGTCAACAATGCAAACAATATCATAACAGCACAAATAATAATAGAAACCATACTATCCCGGCAAGGGAGTCAACAATAAAAACAACATCATCCCAGCAAGGAAAACAGCTATAACCAATCTCGCCTAAGAAATTAACTTTACAGAATAAACTCAGCTTAAACAAAGGCCCAGTAATAGGCAACATCAAGGAAAAATATCAACAACATAAATATTTATCAACTAGACCCAAATAGCACATAAGGGAAAAATCATATAAATCACAATTTAAGACTCCCGGGCATGCTTGACACCAACGAACGGATGTTCTACCTACGGCTAAACAACTATAAAGCTAGATAACACTAATATAACCAATTTGGCAGTTTTAGGAAGCAAATACAGCATGGAGATAAGAACGGTAAAATATTCAGTTGAGTCAATTAGGATCAAATAGCCAACGAAGGAATCCAAAAGTAAGTAATTCAAATCTAAGCAGGAAAGGATGAAATTAACAACCAAGGATTCAAATGTATCAACTACAACTCATACACAGGTAACATAAGAACCTACGAATCCTAAAAGGCCATTCTATTAGCAAATAAGTCCGAGTACGCACTCGTCACCTCGCATACACGGACTACAAACAACAAAGAAGACTCAATCCTAAGGAGTGGTTCCCCCACACAAGGTTAGGCAAGATACTTACCTCAAAGACGACAATCCGGTACTCAAAAATGAACTTCTCGGGCGGAAAGACCTCTAGACGACTCAAAATCAACTAAAGTAACTTCAAAATACACATAAAACGTATAAGGAACTATTCCGAACAATAAAGTTTCAATCTTTACAAAATTATAAAAATCGACCCAAAAGTCGACCCCCGGGCCCACACTTCGAAACCCGACAAACTTCACAAAATCCGATTACCCATTACGATACGAGTTCGCCCATACTAAAATTTATCCAATTCCGATAACATTTGGTCATTCAAATCATGAATTTTCATTTTAGAAGTTTTCTTTCAAACCCCACAATTTTCTCAACCCAAAACACAAATTAAATGATAAGAATAATGACTAATTCATGGAATATATTTAATTCTAGTGAAAGAACACTTACCCATTCAATTTGTGTGACAAACCCACCAAAAATCGCCAAGAACCGAGCTCTAGAAGTCAAAATATCATAAAATGGTTTAACCCTCGTTTTTTTAAGGCTTATACTATGTCCAGATATTAGTGAATTGCGATCGCAAACGAGGATGTGCGATCGCATAGAAGGAAGGATGACTTTGGTGAAATTGCACTACGCGATCGCGTGCATCAGTATGCGATCGCAGAAGAAGAGGGGGAAAGCATATGCGAACGCAGGGCTTTGTTGGCGATCGCATAGAAGGAACAAATTTTTAGCTTAAGCCAGGTCCTCCACTGTGCGATCGTGAAGTCAGAATGCGAACGCGGATAATAGCATTGCTAGAGACATGCGATCGCGGATCTGTGTGTGCGAACGCATAGAATAAAGAAAGCTGGGCAGGTCAAATGACACTATGCGATCGCGACCTCTACTATGCGATCGCATAGAAGGAAACCAGAAGGTAGCATCAGCAGTTCAAAAATAGGGAAAATCGACCCGAAACCCATCCGAGACCCCGTCTAATCACACGAACAAGTCATATAACCTAACACGGACTCGCTCGAGGTTCCAAATCATATAAAACAATACCAAAACGACGGATTAAACCAAAAATCAAACTTATGAATTTTCAAAACTTCAAATATCAAGACTCGCGTCGAAACCTATCAATTCAACCCGGAATGACGTAAAATTTTGCAGACAAGTCACAATTAACACTACGGACCTACATCCACTCCTGGAATTCCATTCCGAGCCCGATATCAAAATTTCACCTATCGGCCGGAATCGCCGAAATTCTAACTTTCGCCAAATTACCTCAAATCACCCTACTGACTTCCAAAACCAATTCCGGACACGCGCCTAAGTCCAAAATCATCATACGAAGTTGTTGACGTTAATCAAAACTCATTCTGAGGTCGTTTACACAAAAGTCAAACCTCCGGTCAACTTTCATCACTTAAGCTTCCAAAACTGAAATTTTTCTTCCAATTCGACCCCGGATTATCCGGTAACTGAATCCAACCACGCACGCAAGTCGACATACACAATGTGAAGCTGGTTATGATCTTATACCACCAAACGGAGCTTAAATTCCCGAAACGACCTGTCGAATCGTTACAGTTTTGGGTTGTGAGATACGCAATGTTACATCATTAGCACAACAAAACTAGTAGTAACGATGTCAAAGTACACGTATGATTACTGTTTTTATTTCCTTCATTTTTAACCCCATTTAATTGAACCCATATTTTCCCAATTTCTCACCTCATCTAGACTGGAATCCAACATTTATTAGTTGATTTAATTCTGCTTTAATGATGTGGCAATCTTATTCGACAAATATCTCATACGGCAGGTTGATTGTAATTTTTGTACCAAGTTGATGGATTTCTGGCGATTTTTATGTGAAACTTAAGGAAATAGTTGTTGTATTTATTTATTTTTTGTTACAAAAAATATTAATTTTTACAACTTTCCTCCAATCCTAAATTCAAATATTATATATGTGTGAAATTAACCATACATACCATGTCACGACCCAAATCTTAATTCAGGTCGTGATGGCGCCCAACACCATAGTCGGGCAAGCCAGCCTTAACTTACTAGAGATTTTCACTTAATTTGCAAAATATTTCTGGCACTTACCAAATTCAAGTTTAAGACATCAATTAGAAACGGATAAATTAACTAATTTTAAACAAAAGTAGCCATAAAAGATCATAAAACTACGTATACAGCCCAAAAATAAAATGTCTACTACGTATGTGCCAGGAGCTAGTGTCACGGGTCTACGAGCATACTAGTAGAATATACAAATGGTAAAATAAAACTGTCACACTGTCTGAAAGTAATAAACGGGAATAAACAAAAGAAAACTCCATAGTGCTGCTGAGAATCGCCAGGGGAAGCAGCTCACCGTGAAGTCAAGTCCAGATATACTCAGGATCGAGCTCCGGCCTGATAACCAGATGCACCAGCCTCAGAACCTAAACAATTAAGTACAGAAGCGTAACATGAGTACATAATTAAATATGTACCCAGTGAGTATCCAGTCTAATCTCGAAGAAGTAGTGGCGAGAGGTCGACTTGACACTTACTAGGGTCCAACAATATAATTAAACAGGATATGATAAAGGCAACGTGCATGTGAGGATAATAAAGCAGTAAATAACAAAGGTGGCCGCAATTCAAACTAATGATGAAAAACAGTTAAACAATTACTAACTTCATTTCCCCCCAGATATCTATCCATTTAATATTCATGAAATCATTAATGATTTAGCATACGCATAACGGGATAAAGACAACCGGCCTGAGCCATCATAATAACCATATTTGTGCACTGCCGAAGGGTCGATCGGTTCGAACCATAGATGCATCTATCAATCTGCCGTGGCGTACAGACCGCTCCCATGAGAGTGGGGGAAAATAACACTTCGCTCGCGAAAACATAAATTGCGAAGCGGCCACATGCACACACAACATTTTTCCTTAAATTATTTTTCAATGAACAATTCCTTTAAACTACCAAATTCCATGATTTTTCTTGAAATAAAGATGCATACGATGAAATCATAAAGTAAAAAATTCAAATTGAGGAAATTCACAAGGCATGGTGTGAGTCTAACTAACCGGACATAACAATAATAGTCACTACGCACGGACTCTCGTCACCGCGTACGTACGTAGTCCCCACAAACATTAACACATAATCATTTAGCTCACATATGGGGACAATTCCCTCTTACAAGGTTAGAAAGGAGACTCACCTCATGCGAGCCTACTTTCCGGGTCAAGATTGCGCCTGAAACTCCAAACTCGTCTCCCAAGGACTCGAAACTAGTCAATTGATGCATAAATACATTAAATTATACTCAAAGGCATAAAATTTTCCTATTTAATTAACCATTTTAGCCTACTTTAAAATATCTCAAAATACACCCCCGGGCCCACATGCTCGGATTCCGGAAATTTTCGAAGGAAACACTTACTCATAGCCTAAGGATCAATAATATATAGTCTTTGTATGATTTCATGGCAAATTTCTTGGTAATTCTCCCATTTTTCATAAAACCTAGGTTTTCACTCTAACCCATGATTTTCACTAATTAGTGTGTTAATCTACCTTGGAATCCATGTATTAGACTAAGTTTTGGGTAGGAATTACTTACCTCAAAGTAGATAGGTCATTTCCCCCTCTTGAATGCTCAAAATCACCCTAAGGAAGAAGAAGAAAGCCAACAAAATGGTTAAGTCCCGTTATTAAAAGCCACTGCCCAACTGCCCCTTCATCGCGAACGCGACAGGGGAACCGCGTTCGCGAAGGCCAATGGCCCAGGCCCATGAAGGACCTTCTATGCGAACGCGAAAGGGGGCCCGCGATCGCGAAGACTAGTCGGGCTAGACCTCCGCGAACGCGGTGGACTTCTTGCGGACGCGAAGAGCAAACGGGCATGGTCCCGTCCTACACCTGTGCGAACGCGGAGACAAGGGTGCGAATGCGATGGTCAGAGGTCCAACCCATCGCGAACGCATAGAGCATCAGCTGCCCCAGCCCAACTCCTTCTTCGCGAACGCGGCCGCCCTCCCGCAAACGCGAAGAAGGAAACAAGACAGTGAAATTTCTGGTTTTTAACATTTAGCTTCGAGGGGTCCGAAACTACCCGAGCCTCCCGGGACCCTGTCCAAAGGCACTGGCAAGTCTGTATTCATGATACGGACTCACTCGAATTTTCGGAACGTGAAAAACAACAACGAAACTAAGAATTCGACCCCAAAACCGAATTGAATCAAACTCTGAACTTCAAGTTCTAGAATTCGCTTTTAATGCGCGAACCTACCTATATTTCTCGGAATGACACCAAATTTTGCAGGCAAGTTATAAATGACATTACGAAACTATTCCCGGTCTCGGAATTCTGTTCGTACCTCAATAACACAAAAACACATTCCTAACCTAAATTCTTAAACTTAAGGAATCATATTTTTCTATTTGGTGCCGAAACGCTCCCGGGTCATCCAAAACCTGTTCCGAACACACGCCCAAGTCCAAAATCATCATACGAAGCTACCGGAACTGTCGAAACTCGATTCCGAGGTCATTTACTCAAAATGTTGATTGAAGTCAAACTTGGCCTTAAAAGCCAACCTTAAGGAACTAAGTATTCCCATACCATCCTAAACCCTTCCGAATCCCGAACCACCCGTCCCCACAAGTCATAATTCATTAACAGCAACTATGAGAAGTCTCATTTAGGGGAACGGGGTCCTATAACGCAAAACGACCGATCGGGTCGTTACACACCATTTCTTCCTACTTTTTGTGAAGGATATGTCTCTTTTGAGTGGCCAAACCAAATTAGTTCTTATTCACCTACCTCAAATCTATCTATACTGTCACGACCCCAAATTCTAACAGGTTGTGATGGCGCCTATCGTGGAACTAGGCTAGCCAACCATCACATTGCTACGCTT